>JAOEHY010009352.1:0-13379 GCA_025447955.1 Psilopsiagon aurifrons
TTCTGGAGGGGGCCCACATTGTCCCCAGTCTGTCTTTTATTCACTACGTACCTATAGAATCCCTTCCTGTTATCTTTAACATCCCCAGACAAGTTTAATTCCAAGTGGCCCCTAGCCTTCCTCACCTGGTCCCCAGCTTCCTGGACAACATCCCTGTATTCCTTCCAGGCTGCCTGTCCTTGCTTCCACCTTTTATAAGCCTCTTTTTTCCTTCAGATTTTCCTCAGCAGCTCCTTACCCATACAAGGGGGTCTCCTGGCCCTCCTGCTGCCCCCCCTTCTAGTTGGGATGTAACACTCCTGAGCTTGCAGCAGGTGATCCTTGAATATCAACCAACAATACTCTACATAAAGCTCTACTTTATGTTCAAATTACCTTGCTGCAGCTTAAGCTGATTTACTTCTGTTCCCCCTTCCTTGGCTAGCAAACATAATTGATGCTTCATTTGCTTCTCTCAGTAGCAACAGGGGGTTGCATAAGCTCTTTCCTAATATACTGTGTTGTAACATGATGGGCTAACTAGGTATTAAAATACAGAGCAATAAACAGTTTAAGATAAGAGATTAATAAACGCACTGCAAAGGCTGTGAAATCAAGCAGCAGAGAATCAGGAACTCTAAAGGAACTAAATTCTGTTTCTGCCCTTCTTTGACTGCAAATTCAGATTGACTCCATTAATTACAGAGATATTTGGGAAGAAGATGTGCCAGGCTGAGAATCTGAATTACAGCCCCAAGTGATGCACAAAAACACAGAGAGGATTTGTTCATGAAGCTTTGTTCCTCCAATGAGCTTCTAAGGACTGTAACTGGACTGTTACTCAGTTAAGCTAAATGAGAGTCAGTACATTCATGTAGCAGAGAGCTACCAATCTACAGTAGGGATCTGGGAATTACTTTCTCAAGTCTGTGTAGTTTCACTGTGTAGAATGACCCTTTGTGTAACTGAGGCCCAATGGCTCAGAGTACATGGGAAAAATGTCTCCCAGGGTTTTCACATGTAGCATCCACCAAACACATCCCCAGGGAAATCAGATTTGCTGCTGCTTTCCCATACACAAGAAGCAAGAATCAACCCAAAGCTGATCAAAGGAAGAATAGGCTGCTGCTGCTCCAAGATCTTGGGAGGATACATCTAAACCCAAGGCATCTATAATAACAAGGGGTTCTGCTTTCATGTTGCTTCCAACCATGCTGTGACCATCCCAAAGCTCCTTTGCCAACGTGGCTGTGATGAAATGCACCAGATAAGGTTTCCTTTGCCCTTTTAGGAGGAAGTTTGCGAGGCCGGGGAGCTCTGCTGGCAGCTAATGGGACACAGGCCCCTTTGTGCCAAGGGATCAGGATTAAGGACACTCAGATGATTAATTCAAACGATGATAAAAATTTCCACTGAATTGTTACAAGATTTCAGAAATTGCCTTTTCCGCCTTTTGCAACCTGGAAAATCTGAAAAGATCCCTTCTCAGGGGCAATTAAGATCACAATCTGGTCCCTATCTGCAGGTTTCATCAGCTCCCGTTCCAAATCTATTTGCACACAAACACGAGGAAGCCCGAAAGAGAAGCTGTTATATTGTAAATCAATCAGTTATCCTGTAAGACAGGAACTGAAGCCTCTGCTTTTATTAGCAGAAAGAACTGAGTCATTTGCCATGACTACATGCTTCTTGGTACGATTTACTGCTTCAGCAGTTAGGTACAGAGAAGCCCACGCGGTGCACAGTGCCTTCCTTACATTTCACATCAACATAGACTGGGAAGCAGAGATGGACACAGATTGATTTTCACATCCTTCCAAAGCTGGACTTGCCAATCTACTGCGCAGCTCCCAGAGCCACAAGAGGATTGTGAGAGACAGGTTGTGACACAAACACAAAGCGAGGGACAATTTGCCTCAGAGATGCTGATTTCTGCCTTTCAGACAAATAGCTGGTTCTGGCCTCTCTGCACAGCAATTCTTTATTCTCACTGTGAGCACTCTGAAAAGGGACATTACATTTGCCCAAAAAACGGCTAATTTTAAGCACAAATTCATGTCAAATGAGAGGTAGTTTAGGTCTGGGGAAAGAGCTGGAGAACAAATGGATTGCTGTGAAGAAGATTGTTTCAGTCAGAGACCAACCGTGATTTAGTGAAGACAGCAGGACCACCCAGAGCTGTCATTTCAGAAAAGGTTGTAGTTTGACCAGCAAGTCACTAAATGCTTTAGGTGATTGCTCCATTGTAGCTATTGTCTTCATATTAATATAACAAGCACCACTAACAGCTTCTTATGGCCGTATTATGGGCAGCACTGCTTATACATCATATAAAATGCGGCTTTCAGAACACGTTCTCAAAACAAAACTGAATCACTTCACTCACTCACATCTCCTGTCCCCGCCTATCTATGGTATTTTTTGGGTGCTGATGGCCTTGGCAATTAAAAGCTATTTCTATATACATGATACATAGGAAACATGTAAGGATGTTCAGGTTGTCTCATCATAACCTCATCAGCTAAAGATGTTTCTTAATGCTAGCTTCCAAGAATTTGCGCTTACAGGACTCAAGGTGAATCAGTTGCCTGGAAATTGTCCTTCTTCAAATGGGAATCTTGTTTTGGTGCACTCTTATGCTGAGATAGTTTGGCTGGAACTGTGAAATCCAGATTTGAATGCAGACTCCAACTACATTAGGAGCTGTTGAAATCCCAAGGTTTGTAGACAGCCAGGATGACTGGAGCTCAGATTTCCCTAAACTGTGATTACGTCTGGGACACAGAGAGAGTAACAGACTTGTGTAACACAGCATGAGCTGTTGAAACAAACCTGGATCAAGCATACCACACTGGGCCTGCTACAACTGTACCTAGAGGAAGTGAGTAAGAGAAACCCATTTCCCTGACATGATGCTTGCTCCTGTGCCCCCCGTTGGGACTGGTTTGTGCTGAGCTTTGCAGAGCAAACCAGATGGGTGGCTGCCATTCAGAGCAGTAGGTGTGAGCTCTGAACGGATCCATGCCTTCCCATCATAGAGGCAGGGACTGAGGAATGGGCAGGAGAAGGAGGAGGCAATGTTCCCTACCTGCTCCTCAGCCATCCCAGAGGCACGATGGGATCACCAAGTCCTAAAAACCTGCTACATTCCTTTGGGAGCCCAAGCTCCCTCCACTGCTTAAGGAACAGGAAAGGTTGGGTATATGGCTGCCTCAAAGGAAAGGTTACGAATGGTGATGATTTGTTCTGTTCCTATTGTTTGAGCCTTCTTTCCATCAACTCATTTTCTCAACGTAGTCTAACAACCTTATTCAGCCTAACAGAGTGGTCCTGACGTTCACTGCCCACAGAATCTCACACCCAAACTGCATTGTCACAGCTCTCTATGGCTTGCACTGAAATCATTTTTCCACGTAAAGTGACATTGTTGCTTCTCCCAGCAGAATTCCATTGAAACCATTTTCCTGTTACATCTGGCATATTCTAGCGCTGTGGGTCTCCACAGAGCAATTCTCTCTGGAATAGCTTTCCAGAGAATTTCACGCTTTAAGTGCCTTCTAATGCCAATCTAATGCTAATTTTAAGTGCCTCCTATGCTAATCAATAACCTCGGACTAGCACAAAGTTGTTCACTCCCTTAATTCTCACATTCCAGCAGCATCACTTCGGTTCCCTCCAGGCTTACAATCCATTTCCCGTTCCAGTGACATTGCAAAGAGGACGTTTGAGCTGTTGGTGTTATATGAACAGTGCAGGCAATTTGCACCTCTATGATTAGAAATTGCCATTCAGAAGCTCGTGCCATTTAGAAGGGCCAGTCCAAATGGACAAAATACTGACCCCTACAAAACAACATTCATATGGGACATAGCTTACACAGTGGAACTACAGCTTCACCCATAGCATAGTAATGTCAGGCTGTTAACTCCAAATGATCTTATTTTTATGATGCTAAAATTGGGCCTCTAGTCTATATTTCAGCTTCCCAAAATCTTTTCCCTATGAATCCTTTGAGCCCCCATTCTTCTCTCTCCTGTGCTGTATGAAACTGGTGCTTTCTCCCTTTCTCTCTACACTGTTTTCCATTTCTCTACTGGAATGTGATTCTAAAGACATTTGCTGATGGCCTTCTCAATGGCTGAACCATTGACAGTTAATTCCTAGCTGCCTCTCTGCAAACTAGGGCACAGGACCTTCCATTTTATGAAAGCCTAAAATCACAACTTCAGGGGCTGCAGCTTTAAGAACAGCATCAAATACCTTGAAAAGTGCAGCCTGAGGACAGGATGAGAAGTGACAATGGAAGTATTGGTCTGGCTCTGTCTCTTGTCTTCAGCTCCATGAAACCCTGGATTTACTAATCCTGTCCTAGTAAAACAGCCTCAGATTCCTGGAGAGCAGGAAGCAGTAGAATGGCCTTGTTTGAGGCTTGAAATCCGAAATGTGTGCCAGAGGGTGACACGTCAGCTACAACCTGCTCTGCAGAATTAATGCATTTCTGTCCAGGTGATCAAACCACCTTGACTGGAACACGTCAGACGATGCTGCAAGTTACCATGCCCTGAGGGCATGATCATGGCCCTTAGAGTACATTCAGACAGAAAACTCCCCTGTTGATGCAGCTGTACAGTTCCTACTCCAGGCTGTCCATGAAGCCCAAGTCCTGTGAGCACTGAAACTGCACAACTATGTCACACCAGGTCTCCATCAGCCTGTTATTGAGTAAATGTCTAAGGGTGATGTCTCCCCTGGCAGTTAAAGCCATTCCCCTCTCCTGTCCCTCCATCCCATGTCCAAAGCCCCTCTCCAGGTTCCCTGCAGCCCCTTCAGGCACTGGAGCTGCTCTGAGGTCTCCCCTTCAGGAGCCTTCTCTTCTCCAGGCTGCCCCAGCCCTGCTCTCTCAGCCTGGCTCCAGAGCAGAGCTGCTCCAGCCCTGCAGCAGCTCCATGGTCCCTCTCTGGATTCACTCCAACAGCTCCATGTCCCAATTGTGTTGTCACTCCAAAGCTGACTGCAGCAGATGTACACACATGTATGGATGTGTAGTCCTCTTCATTAAGACCCCATTTAGATCATGACCTCCCCAGAGCCCCACACCGATCATGCTCTTAACAGGGAGAAAATCTTAAAGATGATATTATGCAGATGAACGTAACAGCTTGGAGTATCTGAAATGATTCTGTGAGAAGCCCAAGGGAATTGAAATTAACAGGAGAAGCAGAGCATGTGAAAAACCCCTTCTCAATGTCACTTTGTGCCAAGCATTCAGAAACCACACACAAACTGAGTATAAACTTGGTAAGAGCTTCAAGGGGCACAATGACCATAAATCTGGGATAACACTCTGGGCTATTCACAATGATTTTGTAAAGTCCTGTTCTGCTGACGATGTCTTTGTTTTATTCCATCCGGCTCAGGCCATTCGAGGCTGGCTGGGTTTCTGCCATAAGTCTCTGAGAGTCACCAGGATGATTATTTCTGTGGAGATGCAGCTCAAATGTGGACAGGCCGAGGACACAAGTGTAAGCTGTGAGTGATGCACTTCCCTTAGCAGCTACAGGGGTCAGTTCTCACACTCACACAGTTCCAGGGGCTGTTGAGCCTGGAGAAGAGAAGGCTGCGTGGAGACCTCAGAGCAGCCTTCCAGTATCTGAAGGGGGGTATAGGGATGCTGGGGAGGGACTCTTCATTAGGGACTGCAGTGACAGGACAAGGGGTAACAGGTTCAAACTGAAACAGGGGGAGTTTAGATTGGATATGAGGAAGAAGTTCATTACTGTAAGGGTGGTGAGGCACTGGAATGGGTTGCCCAGGGAAGTTGTGAATGCTCCATCGCTGGTGTTCAAGGCCAGGTTGGGCAGAGCCTTGGGTGATATGGTTTAGTGTGAGGTGTCCCCGCCCATGGCAGGGGGTTGGAACTGAATGACCCTGACTATTCTAGGACTCTATGATTCTATGAATACTGCACAGTGTCCAGCTCCAAATTCTGCACTCGGTGGCTCTGGAGCACCTTAGGCAGCATCAGCATGACAAGTAATATGTGGAGAATGAATCACAGCTTCAAGGTTGTTTATGGCCATGGAGAAAATGAAATACTAAAATTGTCATACAGGTTGCATGGAGAAACAGCTTAGAAGAATAAAAGGTGTTGCTTGCCTGTCTTTACAATAAGAGCATACACACCTTGCATTGCCCCTAAATGTACTGAACTGCAGCATCTGCAGCACCCACCACTCAAGAGCTGAGTCCATCAAGCACAGATAAAGAACACTGGGTTTCTCTTCTTCCTTAGGAAGAGTTTTCTGATCAACATTAACAACAAGCACATAAACTTTCTGGAAAATAGAGAAATGAATGAGCGAAGAGATTCCTTAATTGCCAAAATCCTTCCCCTGCTTTTGGATGAATGGTTCAGTTTAAACGTTAGCATTTTCTGATAGCAAAATTGGATTACAAATGGGGTCCTACCCACCAGCAGCTCACTGCTGCAATGCTGTATCTTATGCCAGTCAGAGTAATGTAGCAGATGGAATATATATTGAGGAACACTCAGATGTTTTAGAACACAGTCAAGGAAAGAAGATCTGTAAGAGGGCAGAGAGGTCCTACAAATGTAGTTACAAAATATATCCAGTAAAAGCATATACTATCTTTTCTGACTAAGAGGGAAAAGTGTTAGTACAGTTCATAGAGTGCTGCAACAGGATCACATCCATCTTAAGGGAGCTGGTACTGTCCCTTCAGGAGCCTGTGTACTGAGGCAATAGAAGAAACTGGGATGAAAATGAGGGATCTATTTGGAGACATCAAAGAGCAACTTGAACAGATACTTGGTGGAGCAAATGATTCCCAAGACTGATTATCCCTCATTGGGAGTGCTACCATTGTGCTCTGGGAGAATAGAACTGAATGCTTTGTGCCAATGAAAAGGAAATGCAATTTTGCTCCAGCACAAAATGTGGCTTTTGTATTGACAAAGTGTCAGTCAAATGGAAAAGGCATTAGCTGAAGGGTCAGGAAGCCCTCCAGCTTATCCACCTTTATGAAGAGGCTGAAGATCAACAAGTGAAAAGTGGTCATTCCAGGTAAAATCTATGCCAGATAAATCTTCTTTAGACCAGGAGCATGACTGGATATTCCTCACTGTGAGGGTGCTGAGGCGCTGGCACAGGGTGCCCAGAGAAGCTGGGGCTGCCCCATCCCTGGCAGTGCTCAAGGCCAGGTTGGATACAGGGGCTCAGAGCACCCTGCTCCAGTGAAAGGAGTCCCTGCCAGTGGCAGGGGTTGGAACTGGATGAGCTTTAAGGTCCCTTCCACTTAAAGCACTCTACGATGATACATATCTCAAGTGGAATGTTTTAAATACTGTCACAGAGGGACATTCTCGAGTCTTATTTAACCTATGAAGTCCTGAAAATCACAGTGACTTTGTTTTTCACTAGTACTGCCCTACAATTAAATCCTTATCGACATTACGCAATGAAAAGAAGCTGTATCGAATGCTTTGAGCCAATACACTTTCCAGTGCAGCAGTCATGGACAGAATGTCAGGGGAGTACAACTCAGGGACAGAGACTGCGTTTTAAGTCAATATTTTGTTAAGGTCACGTGAAATGGGTAGGTAGAGGCATCCAAAGCACCATTCCTCGAGTTTAATGTAGTTTAAAGCACTATTTACACGCAATATCTCTGCCAACTCCTGGCAAACGATGTTGACAACAGACTACTTTAGGAGAAGTCTCCGCTTGGTACCTGAAATCAATCTCCTGCCCAAGGCCTCAGTTGTTCGCTGCTACTACCTAAAAAAAACAGGGGAAGAAGAGGGAAGAAACCTCTCAGCTATTCACAGGGAAAACCAGGAGCATTCTGCTCTACTTTTGGTTAGTCATTCTCACTGAAATCTCACATCAGTCACACACAGAGCTGCGAAGGAGCATTTTTCCCAGCTGAACATTAATCTAAGTCGGAAAAGTAATTCCTAAATTCATTTCCATACCTGAAATCTCTGCAAATTCTGAGCTACTCGGATAAAAGTCCATTTGATTCCAAAGAAGAATTTCAGGGAGTCCTACGATTCAGGTCTGAGTTTCAAAAGGAGTGTTAATTTTCCATAAATCTGAAGAAAAGCTTTACTGAATCTACAGTTATAAGTGTCTTGAAGGAAAAATCTGCATTATCTGCTTTCAGGACAAGAAGAGTCCTGGTAACTTCAATCAATAGATACATTTGTTAAACAACTGATAGAAGGAAGTATTACCTGAAGGCATAAAACGAAGCTGATCATAGCCTTGTATAAACTAGAAGTTCCATCCCTATAGGGACTGTCATGAAGCTATCCACTAAAAGAGGTATATTTGGGAATCATTAGGAAGTGGTTGGACATTACTTCAGGCTGTCCTTGACAACCAAGCTGTCAATGCTACAAGCCTTAGGAGGCCTACAGAATTGATTCCTTGGCAAATCAGATCGACTGAAGAGGACATCAGCATAATGAACTGATAGAAGAAAAGGCAGTTTTCCAGGTCTCAGATTGCTGCCACCCTTTTCTCCTAATTTACCACTTTGTTCTACTGCTGTGTCTCTGTTTTGTCTTTTGTTAGCCTATCAACTGACTTTTCCTACACGGTTGCTATATCCAGTGCTGGAGGCTGATGGTACATAAGCACTGCAGCATGTTGCCACAAGATAGAGAAATGAAATTAAGTTAAAGATCTGATGAAATGTCAAGATATGTGCCCTGCAACACACCTCTGAAAGATGTACTGCAGGCAGAGCTTGTCTCCTAAGTTGTTCCTTTGGTTTTCATTTCTTCTTTCCCCAAAACAAGATTAAAACATCAAATGCTGGGCAAACAACCTTTTAATTCACACTGCAAATCAACGGTGCAGCTTTTGGACTCTGCCTAGATCCTTTTGTTCTTAGCATCTGTAAAGAGTCCACAGGCCAAACCAAGTTTTGAGACAGCCAAACAATCCCAACGCCTTCAAAATAAGTCCCATTGATACCTCAGTGGAACCAATCAAAACTTAATAAGCAGCATCCTCAAGGAGAAATTCTGTCCAATTCCCTCTTAAAAAGCTTTGGCACAAGGCAGATAAATGCGCTGGCTTTTACCAAGCCTCTCACTCAGCAACGAGTTGAGTGGGAAGATCCCGTGCAGACGTTCCCCCTCTACAAGTCAGAGCTGCGCTTTAAGTGAATGCAGCTCCTGACTCTAATTTTGGTTTCCCTGCCGCTGGTCAATGAATTACATCTGCAAACCCATCTCAGAACTCATCATCGCCTACACAGAAGGAAGATGGGCTCAGCCTTCAATAACCCCTACACCATGCTCACTGTCACTGCTAATATTCTTCCCTCCACACCAGCGTTACTTAAGACTGGAGAGGGGCATTTTGTGTTCCTCCAGAAAACGCTGCATAGATAACAGCAGTGCCACTTACCTCATCTCCTGACCTTCTCCACTCATTCTGATCTCCATCGGATTGCTCTAACTAATATTCCCATTATCTAAAGGAAAATGCTTTAGCCATGGCATCTATGCGATGCCTTTTACTAGAGTCACTGTTGCCAGCAACACAACACACACAAACAGTGCCTTTACAGGTGCACTCAAAGTTCAGACTAGTCATGAATTACAACTATGAATGGGAATTAAGTAGAACATTCCTTTCTAAGTACTTCGAGGCTGGCAATGGAGGCTTCATTTAGCAACAAAGGTATTAAGCCTGAAGGATTTGGCACTCAAATGGAACTTCTTTCTGGGGCAGAGATGATTCCACTGAAACATTTGATAATTGGACTTCTCCTAAGCAAGGGCTGGTAGCATCAATTGTGACAAAGGTTGCTTGACACTTCCTATTCATTAGAAAATCCTCTTTTCAATTGCTGAAATCATTGCCAACCTTTAGCTACCCGGCTGAAATTTTCCATGCTGAGTGTCCCTCTTAAGCTGATTTATTTCAAGGGAAATTTTAGCCCAAACAATCAGCCTTTCCCAAGGATGAAACTGGAGAAAAACACATTTGGGCCAAGGTTTTTAAAACAATCGGGAATTCTCTCTACTTCAGAGAAGTTCCTGACAGAGACGAGAGAGTATTTTGATCATTCAAGTGCCTCCTGCTCTTCTTGTGAAACTCAACCTCCTGTGCTTTCAATGACCACCTTGCTGCCAAGCCAGAAGTACTGATGGCAAAGGTGTGTTGATGTGGAAGGCAAAAAGTACAAGATTAGTAGGAAGGGAAAGAAACTCGCTTTGGTGAGGCAAGGACTGAAGGATGGGCAAAAAACTGAGTGTAGGGTGTTTGGGATGAAAGAACGGGGGATGGAGGGAGGGGAAAGAAGATCAAACAGATCAAAAAGCCAAGAAACGCAATGAGTGGGCTGAAGAGCAGCTAGCAGAGATTTACACTAACTTCAGACTAGTGAGGATGAGGTCCTTCGGGTCCTTCTGTAATCAGTGGGGAAAGCACTTGCCCCACTGGATTGCTGGCAACCAAACTAAGCTCCTACTCTGAACCATCTGCCGGAGAAACCTTTCTCACCAGAGAAACAAGCCTCCGGAGGGTATTAGACTATGAAAGCAAAGGCAAGAGATGCTCCATTGCCAAGGTTCAGCTGGAGGAAGGGGTTTGGGAATTCATCTGGGAGTAGGGAAACTGAGTCTTTTCTTCTGCTTATCAGTCCAGGTCTCTGCTAAAGATGGACAAATGCTGTTTCAGCCCACCCTCCACCACAGTGTTTGTGTATGTTGCTAAGCAAATCAGTTAATCCTCATTTTCATAGCTTGTCAGTCACCCTGTTCAGGACCAAACAGGAGACCCCAGGTCAGATCTGCACAACCGGTGAGGATTCACAGCCAGAGCTCGAATTGGTAAGAGCTACACTTTGAACACAGAACGTATTTTGCAGTGCCATGAAGTCAGGAAGGCAAAAACCATCGAGTTCCAGACAATCAAAAACCTTTGGTGACGTTTTTAATTCATCTCCATATCTGTGTTTGCCATCTGCCCGAGTCAGGGTGCAGCACCCCCTCGCTTCATTGCGGCGTTGAGAGGAGAGATCATTTCATGCCTGTGGAGCTCACACATACAATGCTGAAGGAAAGCTCCCAAGGAAATGAACAATTCTGTATTCAGAGCAGGCTTTGAATAGTGTGCAGCAAACAAGCCATGGGGTGTACACTGAACAATGAAGATAAAACATGAAATAGCTGCTCATTAAGTGAGCAACAGCCATCCCGCACTTTAAACAGTGCGGAGATTTAATAGCATGTGAGCCTGTGATTAAAGGCAATACCATAATGCATATGGCACAAAGTGGATTTGTAGCAACAACTTCAATTCTTGCATTTCCCAAGTGTTTGGCTCGGCCACTTGGTGAGAAAGCCAAATTCTCTTAATTTAGCTCCACACAAAAAAGGACAGATCAATAAAGATTAGAAAGGGGGATGGAGTCCAGAACTGGCTCAACGTGAAGTCCGAGGGTGTCTGCATTCAGTTCTTATTAGAGAAGAAAGTCAACCACAGTGTTTGATCTGGATCCAGATGTCTTCAAATTTCAAGGCTAATCAAGACTTGGTTCTGTTTTGGCACCCTCTTTGCTGTGATTCGTTCTCCCTAAGTTAGGAATGTGTTTCTATGGACCATTTCATTATCTTGACCTGCATATATGTCGCAACACTAATCTTGCCATTAAATTCTAGATGAGCTTTAAGGTCCCTCCCAACCCAAATCACTCCATGATTCTATGAAACCATCTGTAAAATTCTCTTTGATACAGTACCCCAAATGTCTTGAAGAGAAAGATCAACTGCAACATCTTCTACTCTGGGTAATAATGAATCTTGGTTTATGATGGCTGAAAGCATTTGCTTTTATCCAATATGAACTTGTCAACTGGCAGGAAATTATATGGATGCTTGTTCTTAAGTCCTGACATACAGGTGAGAAGCTCCTGAGCCACTCTTCTTGTTTTATTCACTATCACAGAAAAACTTCACCATCTGTCACTATCTGAAATGATAGAAGCATCACGTCAGAAGAAAAGAGTATTGACAGAACTGGGGGAAAAGCAAAATCAATTCTAATATATATTCTTCTCTACTGAACTGGCAGCCAGAAACATCAGTACTCCAATCCTGACCACTGAATCCCATTTCCCATGGGCAACATGGGCAATACTGCTTCCTAATACCTGAGATGCTTAAAACCTAATTGCTGCTCTCAGGAGGAAACTTTCTGTGTTTCCACAGCTACAGACAACTCATGCTGGTCTTTGAGCCCCCTGTAAGCAATAATCACACTGTATACATGCCCAGGAATGTAAAGAACGTGGCTGCTACACAGCCTTGCACCCCGAGCTCCTACTGCAGATATCACAGCAAAGCTGAAACTGACTTCTTCATACAGACACTTCCATCGATAGGTGGGAATGCTGAATCCCATCTGCAATCCCAGATGAACCAGCTGCCACTTTTGCTGCCACTTCTCAGAGTCTTTTTGATCTCAGCATCTCCCTATGCAGTTATACAGCAAATCCATCAGACAAAGCACCTATTTCGTGCAGAAGTCCTGCTTTTGCCCTCAATGCCAAGAGCAAAGCATCCAGGGCTGGGGCGGGATGCGGTGCAGGCCGTTTGACTTGGTACAACACCGTCATCTAGTGGGAGCCAGCGTGGAGAGCAGGGACGTGCTCTTCCAGCGCCATAGAGATAGTACCTGGTGCGAGGGGCGACAGGCAGCCACCGGCCTCTAACTAAATATCGTCTTGCTTCGCCCTTATAAACCGTCAGGAATATCAAACAAGAGCTCCATCCTATTCACTCGCTTTTATTCCCATCCTCCCCGTAAACCCGTTTTGAAACGGGGAAAAGAAAGAAACACGCCTACTTCTGCCTTAACTGGGAGGTTCTTCAGAGCGACTGCTACAGGTCTGTGATTGAGCATGTTTAAACACAAACACTTTGTGGTGCCTGGATGTTGGTACATTGCGAATAGGCAGTTACCAAGCCCTGTTCAGACAAAATGCTGCAGAAATAAAACCTCATTTTCGATAGGGTTGTTCAATGGGAGGCCCTCAGACCATCTTGAAGGTCTTAAGCAGGTCTGTCTTCTTCTTCCCAGATGGCAAAAAGGAATGTTAGCTCCCACTTGCTGGTGGGGAAATCCTGTTGCCAGGATCCCAGTCCAGGTTCTTTCGAAGACTCATTTTTTGACAATACATCCAAGTTGTTCAAATCTTTCCAGCACCTAAAAGAGACGACAAGAAATCTGGAGGGGAACTTCTTACAAGGGATAGAATATGGGGGAATGGCTCTCACCCCCAGAGGGGAGACTGAGATGAGCTCTGAGGCAGAAGCTCTTCCCTGTGAGGGTGCTGAGGCGCTGGCACAGGGTGCC
>JAOEHY010009353.1:0-26143 GCA_025447955.1 Psilopsiagon aurifrons
ATTGGATATGAGGAAGAAGTTCTTTACTGTAAGGGTGGTGAGGCACTGGAATGGGTTGCCCAGGGAAGCTGTGAATGGTCCATCGCTGACGGTGTTCAAGGCCAGGTTGGACATAGCCTTGGGTGGCATGGTTTAGTGGGAGGTGTCTGTGCCCACGGCAGAGGGGTTGTAAATAGATGATCTTAAGGTCCTTTCCAACCCTAACTATTCTATGAGTCTATGATTCTAAATCTTCACCTTCTCTTTTCTATGTAACCTTATATGCTGGTGTTATTAAGAAATCATGCAAAACTTGCCTCAGTTTCTAAAAAACTCCATCAATTAATCCATTTGCATTGATAAAACATATCATAATTTATCTCAGCAGGTTGCTCCACGTTTTTTGATCTGAAAGCAAAATTTGTATTCAGCTTGCTTGTGAAATAACTAGAGGTTGTATAGCTATTTGACTTCTGAATGTTGTGAAGAGTGACATTACCTTCACTTTCTTGTATAAATCATTCTTCAGTTAGACAATGGCTTTGGATTCTTAACATTTAGTTAAGATTCCATTTAGTTTAGGCAATTTCTCCATGCAAGGATAAAAAAAGGCCTGACATTAGCATTTGACCGTATAAAACACATCACCTTTCTGTGATGTGATTTTTCAAAAAAAAAGATGCACACGTTGTGTCAGCCCTTTGTCAGAAACGAATGCTTGAAATGAAGGAGTATTCTGACTGACTAGGAAATGCAATTGTGCTAATTTCTCTTTTGTAATGGAAACAAAAATGCTATCTATGATGCCTAGGTCTAAAAAGCATAAAGACTTTTGGATTCAGTTAAGGTATACTCACCGCTATATTAGTGCAATTGCTTGTCTTAAGGTATATGTGGAAATAGGTCAGAAAGGTATGAAGGTTAGATAGGAATGAATATGCCAACCTAAATCATGTTTGCCAGCATCCATATGCAGGCCTCCAATGTTACATTTGAGGATTGTAAAAATTTGTAAAACAAAAACTGTAGATACAAGCAGCTAATTTTTAAGTACTTTGTTCAATTACCACTTTTTGGTGGGTTTTTTGTGGGTTTTTTTGGTTGGTTGGTTGGTTGATTGTTGGGTTTTGTTTAATTTGGAGGTTTTTTTTGAGGGGGATGCTTATGGTAGGAGTTCTCAGGCAGATATAGGAGTATGCTTGAGCTGATATCTTAAAAGCATCAAGCTTTCTAATGTTATTTATAGTATCATGATAATATTGTTAAAAGTATTAATGCTAAAAGTTAATTGAATATACTTGTATTTTTATATATATGGAATGTTTGGGCAGGTTGGTTTTAATCGTAAAGGATGGAGATTATTTTTGCCTTTTCTTGTAGTTTTCCACTTCTAAGAATGCATCCTTCCAAGATAATTTCTTTAGAGAAGTTAGGCTAGCTTAGTTCATATTTTTTATCACATCAGTTGCAATGTATTCCTGGAGCAGGCTTTCCCATGAATTGGATCCAAAAACCCATGAACGATTCGGATGCTCAGATTCAGCCAAAACCTAAAAAGTAAATTTCATTCATAAACCTTTATGGAAGGGCTCTGTTAACATAGGCAACACATCTTCACTGCAGCAGTCAATAACAAGGCACTATTTCTGAGCTCCTGCTCTGATTAAATTACATTTTATCAAATCTTAAACTAGAATGAGCTCTTATTCTCAAGTGGGTAAGGAGCACTGTTTTTTTTTCCCTAAACTGGTAATGGGCACAGATTCTTAAGTTGTCAGCTGTTACTCCTGACAATGAAAGCAGATTAAAAAAATAAAAATTTTCAAGATATGGCAAAATTACAGCACACCGCAAATGTTAATAGCTTTATTAATTTCAGATCTGAAATGTGACAAAATGACTCCTGCTGGAGACCATACTTCCTGGATCACAAAGCGAGGTAGGAAATCAAATTAGATATGGTTAACAGAAAGCATTTCAGCTCATCCCACGCCCACACTTGAAACATTTGTACAGAATGTGTCCCTCTCCTGAGGCTTGAAAGAACTCATATAATTATTTCATATTGTCTCTCATCTTGTCAACTTCTCATTTTTACCTGGTGATGAAGATCTAAATTACCCTGTTTCTCATGATAATGGTTTTAGAATGAATGGAAATAAGAGCAATAGAAATCTGCCATAAAGGTTTACTCTTGTGGAATTCCCTTCCCACATTTCGAGCCAAGAAGATCCTGGCTTGGGAAATGCTGCTCTGAACAGAAGCAATATGAATGCTAAACAGACACAAAGTAAGTGTGTTTTGGCATGGAAACAGATTGATAATCTCTGCTTGAATCTGCTGGTGTCATCATCTAATGAACTAAATTATACACTTATTTTGCTATATGTCATTATATAGTATTTATACTGACAATATGGAATAAAAAAGAACTGTATAGTTACATAAATTAAAAACAGAAGTAATTAAAAGTTTGCATATTAATTTTTTAAAAATGTTAATGTAAGAATTCTTTAACACTCTTTTTCATTCCAATTTAGTATTTAAGGACATTTTGAAAGAAAAAACTTCTCCATGGAACAAAAAAAAGTGAGTCTTCCTCTTCCTTACTGGTAACTCAAGCAATTTTTTTAATGGGAAAGATGCTTTATTAAAATTTATTCACATGACACAGTCTACCTTTCATGTTTCTATTCATCACCGTAACTTTTAAAGTATGTTGCAATATGTTAATATTCAAAAACAGAGAACATGATCTTGGTTAAACTTTCCACTTCCAAAGGTTCATTCTCTCATCACACATGGAGCACAGAAAATCCCTTTGAAGTATTTTTAGGAGAAAGTTTGGTCATAGTATAAGAAAATTTATTGTTAGAGGATGGATTTGTAAGTAATATCACAAGATTGAATCAGTACTTATTTATAGGGAATGTTTCTCAATAAAAGCATGCAAAGAAAATTCTCAAAGGCAAGCAACTGTACCTTTCTCATACGACACTGACAACTATAATGGATATAGCAGATGATAATAAATACCACATCAGACAGATAAGAAAGTAAAAATATTATAAAGGTTTCTTTGGCACTGGAAACCATTAGGGGAGCTTTCCTGAACAACTACAGCAGACAATCAAAATGAGGGCTCTTCAAGGGTTAAAAAAGCACCATTCAATGCATCAGTCTGACCTACTATTGAGATGTAGAAACAGTGTCTCTGATAATCTATCTACAAACATAGGAGGCTTCTCTTTTTCCCTTTTTTTTTTTTTTTCAGAAAATGTTTATATGTTTACCCCAGTGCTTTATGAGACAAAAAGTATATCATACAATGATGCAAAATTACAAATGTATGCATCAGCTCCTTGATTTTTATGATCTATGTTTAAATATATAGTGCCCCTCAAAAATATTTGAAGGTAATTCCTTGTTACCTTGGGATATTGGAATTCCCACAAAATGGCTACTATTGTCTTTTGTCCCAGGCCATGACACACTCACAACAGGCTGTTATGTCACACTGGTAACTTAGAAAAGAGCTTCCACTACCACATGCTTGAAACTGCTTATGTTGAATCAGAAGAGCCTCAGAATGGCAGATCCTCATACGGACAAGTACATTATATGAGCACAGTGCAAAAGTTACATATGCTGTAGCTTTTTCATGGCACTACTAGAAAGCAGTGAAGTTGAAGATTTTAAAGACTTTCTGATAAGCAGTGTGTTAGAGTGTGTGTGTGCTCCCATAAAAGGCAGTAGGAAGGATTTAAAATTGTGTGAATAAGTAGTTGCTTCTACCTGTTCAGAAAATAAAGAGAAAATGTATTCCATAACAGCTAATCTCTAGTTTATTAGAATAGGATTCTTTTGAAGGATGTAAACTTAATTGCTTATGTAAAAGAGAGACCCTTTGGATTTATCAATATGAAGGTCCTTTAATATTAAAATTTGCCAGCACAAGGAGCTGAAGGAAGTGATTTGGACATAGTATTATGTATATAAAAGAAGAATAACACTGCAGACTGTAGCATTTTTTCTGGTGAATAAAACTTTAACTTGGGTTAGAATATGAGTCATACAGTGTCAAGGACAGATAAGAAAGCAGAGCTCATAAAGATAAGGATAAAGCAAAAGAATATATACATATTCACAGTTCATCATATTTAGATGTGGTTTTAAATCTTATTTTTACTAATTGAGACAGGATTTAAGACTTGTTTTCTTCTTTCAGTCAAATTTGGAATTAGCTCTGTGATAATCAGACTTGGTACAATGGTATGCTATATAATAATCTGTGCATGGTAACCATTAGCAGCTCTACCATTAACAGTTGTATATCACCATCAAAAGTATATATTAAGAGTGGAATCACCTTACTTTAGCTGTTTGAAATTTAGGTGCATAGATTAGCCAATCATTCAGGCTCCTTCTATAGTCAATAGGCACTTTCAGAGGGTGATTCATCCCATACTAATGTAGGGGTGGATGAATCATCTCCCAAAGATGCCTTTTTCTTTCCTAAGAGCTATACTTTTCCTACCAGAAACAAAAAACAACCATGTGGCCTCTGTTTCCAATTCTAACTAAAAAATGTAGCTGAAATTTCAGACATCCGTTACTGCAAAAAACTACACACAGTCTTATAGACTGAAAAGTATTCATGTAAATTATCTGGCAAATAATATCAAGTGGCAAAGGTGCTGGAGAGGATTGTTGGCAGGTCGTTAACCAGTTGCAAACAGAAGAATATTTGTTAAGCCATATATGAAACTATAGTGCCATATCATTTAAAAAAAATACTGTCATTGATCGTTACATAAAATAAAGCTGCAGCTTGTGCTTTCCTAGCTCTGTGACAGCAGCTTTAATTGGGGTTTAGAGGGGATAGTGGCTGCTTGCCAGTGCTATATGTAATCGTCCAGCTGTTCAGACAGTTAAAAACCTTAAGATGTAATAGCAAAGGATCTGGCAGACACTCAGTCTGCCTGCTAGAGACCAGTGAGTGTCCTAGCAAGCTATTTAAGACTTTATTTAATATGGCAGTCATTAACAGTCAGAGAAAAAAAAAAAGGAAGAAGTACCATGTAATTGATTAACAAGAGACAGAAGTTTGGACACAGATTAAGGTGCTCCTCTATGTATGCCATTGCCTTTATCTAACAACAACTTTTACTTTCAAATTTGATTAAACTAGTAAGAAGTTTGAAACTATAAATACCTGTTTTATATCGATAGCACAGGACACCGTCAGCTGAATTTAGTATTAAGAGATAATTATTGAATAAAGCATCACTTGACTATCAAGCTTCCAGATTGTGTGTCTTGGCCCATCACACATGGAATTTGATACTCTGGCTCCTAACAATTTTTCTTCTATCAAAATGATAACCTGAAAGATCAGTTTGTTGGAAAAAGAAACCCTTTAAGGAATGTTATGAAGATGTTGTATACAGCAATGTCGAGGCTAGGGAAAAAAAACATCAATACAATACCAAATCATAACTGTATTTGTTCTCATCTCTGCAGCTCATCTGCAATTTAAGAAACTATGTTAAAATTTAAATAGGAAAAATCATTACCTCAGAAATATGCTTGCACTGGAACAGGGTGTGGGGGTGTTCTTATCATTTTATCACATTTTGACCTCAATTGTTCACTGACACTATCATTAATTTCAGCAGGCTACATCAGTGCAAAGAAAGGTTGAACTGTACCTTGTATTGTTCTGTCAGTAATGGAATATAACTATCACTGTAGAAAGATCTTATCTTACTCAGCTATTTTTTATATACTGAAAGAGAACTAATAGGTATGCTTTTGTAAGGTCAGCAAGAAACAGTGACCATGGTTTCATTGGTCAATTGCACACCAAATCACATAAAAATGATGACTTAAACTATTTTATGTTCATTTCTATATTTTAGATTTATTGGGTAGCTTTTTAATGCTTTATATTAGGTTCATATGTAAGACCTTGCAAACAGTCATGAGTCTGCTGTACTATAAGAAAATGTGAAACAATTAATAATGAAGTGTATCTGGATATTTCATCTTTGACATCTTTATCTTGTCATACTGTCTGCCACAACTAGAATGTCTTTCAGAGTCCTGATAATTTCACCTGTGCCTTATTTCAGCATTACAGATCTGTTGCAGGGAAAGTGCTTACTGCTTTGGGCTTTCTTGAACACTGAGGCCTGCATTCTGATGAGCTGTCTGCGTTTACGTCCTACAGAAAATCAGCTGAAATTGCATGATAAAATAAAAATCAAGTTAGTTTAGGCTATAACTGAGTTAACATGCCAGTTAGCTTAGCAGTTGTTTCTTGACTTACTGATAGAAAAGCTTTGAAAAATCTAATTCCTTCTCAGGAATTAGATTGCCCTAGGAAGTAATTTTGAAAGAAGTTTTAGCAATTCAACAGCACCGCCTCCACTTTAGCTGAGTTACTAATTGGTACTAATTGGAAACTGATTGGTACTAATGAGGTAACTACCACCTATGCCTCTTCAAGCAATAACACAAATAATTCAGTAGTATCCCAAGTCTGCAAACACATCATTATGTGGGGGTCAGGGCTTCCTTGCGTTAACTCATTAATAAGTAGGCTGCAAGGTCACACAGTTGTAACATCATCCATCTTGTTTGCAAATAGTCAAACATCCTGTCAGTGAACAGCAAATAACAAATAAATCAAAATAACAGCCCACATCAGCCCCAAGAGATATATGTAAGAAAAGTTCTGTGACTTTTCTCTTACACATTTTGCATCCCATGTAAATAGAGTTTCATGTGAGAGCAAGGGAGTGTGATTTCATGTGGGTTTCAGAGCATTAAATCTCTTTTTTTCTCCATTGCAAATTATTCTAATATTATCTGGAAGAAGTCATATGGTTATGGTCTTGATAATATTTTTACTATGTCTGACCAAGACCATTATAAACAACTATAGGTTTAAATGGCCTTAACATTACCAAAATAGCACTGATTAGAAAATAAATGGTGGGCCTGAGAATGCCCCAGGGGTTCACTGGGGGAGATTCTTGTTCCCTTGCCAAGATGCATTTAATCTTCACATAGACTACCAGATCATGTATGAATGCAGATACTTGAGTACAGGATGAGGAAGCACTAGTTTAATGGGGAAAGAAGATCGACAAAAGCAAACAAGCAAAAATCCCACTAGTTTCAGAAAACTACAGAATTTCTTTCTTTTTTTTTTTCTTTTTTGTACAATTTTATTCATGCTTTACACAGTGGAATGATCTAGACCAGTATAATTTACCAGCAACCATAAGATAGAAGCTTAAATTACGCCTTTTAATCAAGACAGCAATGGAAAGATGTGAATTTGTTGTATAAACATATCAGTAGGCTCTTTCCTTTGGTAAGCATGGTTCAGCTTTTGATGTGCAGATGCTGACATGCTACAGCTGAAAAAAGTAATGAATTTATGAATATGGAATCCTGGTTTCTTTAGATTCCTTGATCAAATAATAAATCTTCATTTCAGCAATCAGCTCATTTATTACCTTACCCAAAATATGCTAAGTGGCATTGTTTGTTTATGTTTTAAAGCAACGAAACATGATGATCTGAGGAAGAATTTCCATATAAAAAACAGAGAAATGCACAGCAATTATACTCTTTCTCAGATTTCTGCAGTACAGGGCAAAGCAGAATCTGTCTTGAAGGCAGTGTTGTATTAATGCAGAAAGATTTCAGGATGATATGCTTAAAAGGCACATTGCTCTCTGTTAGAGTCACACATGAAAAAGACCTGGGTTGCTAATCTCTTCAGAGTAGAAGAGGAGAACCCTAGGAGGGTTCAGTTGTTATTTGTGATAAAAGCAGGTAACAAATCATTACAGAACGTTTTTTTTACGTAAAGTTGTAATCTTACTCTTAAGGGGACTGCAGAACTACAGCTGTACTTGGGGGAAAGATTGAACAAATCCATCTGCAGGAAGTACCGCATAATTTATTTTGGACTGAGAGGCAGAACCTTGTATTACAAGTAGTGTCTTCTGCAGAGATCGAGCTTCCTAGCAATGGCAATCTCCAGGTGCTTTTTCCTTTCAGCTTGGTCTTAAGTGCGAGTCTGACTCGCTCTCTGAAGAAACAGCATGGAGTGGAATTTACTCCATGGATATCTCCTCCCGTGAGTCAACTCTGACAAGTCCTCAGCATATGCTGGCTCTCTCTGGCTGGTCTACCTGTACTTGGTTTCTTTTCAGGTTTCACCTGTCACTACAAGGTACCAATTTGAGAGCAAACATAGCCCAGCAGAAGTAGGACGGAATCAAGTGAGTCTTGCACAAAGTGTAAGAACTCATAGGTAAAAGTCTAGAAACACAGAGGGTGTTTATATCCCCTGTTACTGTAAGCTTTAGTACATGAAGAAAAAGAAGGTATTTTTGCCAAATCCTGGTTTTACTGCAAAACTTTACCTTTTATCTATTTCTTTTTCAGTGTTTATTGTCTGGCACTGGACTAACTACACAGTGCACCCTAAGGATAACTGTGAGACAATTCTTTTTAGGGGACTAGAGAAAGATTTCCCATTTATTAAAATGTATACGTAGCTTCTTCAAATAAAGCAGTTGTGAGATGGACACTTTTGTTTTTATCTGCAGCAGCCTTGCTGCTTCAAAGCAAATGGATTTTTTGAGCAGACACTGACAAACAAGACCAACTGTCTTTTAGTTTTACAATAGAGACAGATGATTTTTGGAAGCTATGACTCATTTTACCCTAACCCATTCAGGATTATTCTGAGCTGTGTAATCAGCAGGATAAACCCAGCTGTGCCAAATCAGACCCATCTGTTTGAAAATGTGTAAAAACTACTCTGGACACAACATACCAGAAGCATGAAGCCAATAAACAGATAGATGAAAGATCTATAGATAGATAGATAGACAGACAGACAGATAGATCGACCTGAGCAACCTTGACCAAAAGTTTTCTTACACGGAAAGAAAAGATATTATGGATCACACCTATGGCTGACACCTTTTCTATAAAGCAGCACAGAAGAGCATCAGTATACATTTACTTTCTTTATACATTGGATACAACTGGCTTGTATAGCATTTTTATTAACATGTTGTATAGAAAATAAACTATAGCAGAGCATTGTCTATGACTCCAAAGGGAAAATCTTACAGAGCCGTGTCTGAAGTACAATACAGAATGGATTTTTATACCAAGGTCCATGACAGCAATCTGCAGGAACTGCTTCAGCAGCAGAGGGCCAAGAGCTCTTCAGTTTTCAGCTGTAAAATTTATTAAGTGCCTGAAGTTCTGCTCTGAGCACTTCTAGAGAGGTTAGGTGTGCAAAATGTCCTAGAAACTCTCCCTTCCCTGAGCCCATGGAGACTAAGAAATTCAACATCCCTCAAAATCGCTTGCATCCTGCTGCCTCTGCCACAATCTACACAGGATGTTCACAGTGACACAGGCATTGTTCAGAGAGGCCCTGTGTAACTATAGTGGTTTTAGCAAGACTCACAGCAGCTCCTTCGCAGCTGACAGAAGAAACACAATTCATATTTCTACTTCTCTACTTTTGAAGTAAATAACGATCCTGAATTTTAACTGCCAAATCATTAACTTGTATTCATGTAACTTCTTCAGGTGCTCATAAGCAGTCTTTGTAAAATGATGCTGGAATGAAAATATTTATTTCTTTCATGTAAACAATAATAAATATCGCTTTCCAATTTGCATACTTTCATTTAATTCTGTTATTAATACCATGCACTTGTTACCCTCCCAAATGAATGAGGTTATAATGAGAATAGTATGAAGATGATCCAGTGCTGCAGGCTGTTAATATTCAACTCCATATTAATAGGACTATTATCAATTAGATTTGCTGACCTGCTGGTGTGAGTTGTACTTGCCTAGGTGGTTCCTTTAAGCACTAGTTTTCTGAATGACAGTGGATAATCTCCTATCTCTCCTGTTAAAAGTCTGATTAATAAGAACACCCACTATAATAACCTTCAGGATAATAAATAGACTGCACTAGCTCCCAGCCCTGTACTTATGTGATAATCAGGCATGAATGGCAAAAAAAGTTACTTGGAAACAAAAAGAAAGAAACATATTATAGCACATAATTAAAGAGGATGCTTTGATATTCTGCTAATCCTGTTTAGCCTCTCCTATTTTTCTTGCTTGCCAGCTACAGAATTACTGGAGCCTATTTAATCAAGACAAGGAAGTATTAATTTATGCTGGGTTGTGTGTTCATCAGTTGTATAGAAACATGAAGAGTGCTGGGGCACGATAGATAGCTATCAGGAATTTATAACAAAAAATGCTCTGTAACACAGCTCTCACCTGTATGTTCACTTGCAATGCGAGTTGAGGAATTATTTCAGTAGTCATGACACACACATTTAAACTTCATTACATGCACAGACCAACTTGGGGTTATAGCTATTTGTGAAACAATAGAATTTCTCATATCCTGGACCATTTTTCCAGCTATCCATTTTAATATGGGGCAACTTCAAGTAAATCTTGACTATGTTTGTTGGGTTTTTGTTTTGTTTTTTTTTATTACTGTAAAAAGACCTTTTAAGATAGGCTTCAATATGGGGGAAGTATAACCTAGTGGTTATACTGGACATTGAGACAGGGAGTCAGGAGACAGTTCCTATCTCCAGTGAGGGGGTCTGCGTTGACTGAGGCTTGACATGCTAAACAGTTATGAGACTTTCATATCAAAGCTGGCTTGTGCTAAACCACCACAGAGAAGACAGGATATTTATGCGCCTGGTCCTGCTGTCAGTCCTTTATTGAATCTAGCCCTTCATCTGTCAATGCTTTTTTTTCCTTCTTCTTTATAATAGGGATTGTACTTATTTCTTTTGAGGAGTATCTTGAGTGCTTCTGGTGAAAGAAGCTGTTTAAAAGCTGAGTGAAGTAAAATCAGTTCATTACATTTTTGTTCTCTGAAGAGAACATGATAGAAACTTTATGGGAAACATTTTGGAGGATCTGTCTAATGAGATAAAAGCAGAAAATCATAGTAATGAGTAATCAGAGTTTTAAATGGTCTGGAACATTTAAAAAAGCAACGTACTAACAGTGGTTTCTCACCTTTCTCTTAAAATGGCTACCAAATGGGTACCAAAGGAAAAGGCAGAAAATACTACATTAAATTTTAGAAAAGGTTCCCATGGTGATCTGGGGACTACTGATCAGACAAATTAGAGCAATATATAATGTAGAATACAGTCAGTAAGTGCATGGAAAAATATATCACTGAGAAAAATCAAGTGAATTTTGTAGTCTGGTCTTGCTCATCCTTTAAAGAATCAATAATCAGTTGCTATTGTATACTTATGTTTCAAAAAGCTTTCAACAGCCCATCAAAGAAATCCAATAATTTTTTATAAGATTCTCTCATTAGCAAATATATCCTTTAAAAAAAAAAAGGGAAAGAAAGGGTAGCAATAAATAATCCATTTTGTCAATACAGAGAAATCACTTTTGCAGTCTCATAAAGATTCATGATAGGCCCTGTATTGTTACATGCATACTTAAATTATCTGGAGAGTGAAATGGCAAAGTTTGTTGAAGGTACTGGGGACACACAGGGCTACAAAAGTTGTGTCGTGGTTTAAGCCGCACTACTGCTAGTACTGCTGAACCCAGAACAAGTTGTTAATACAGCTCTCAGTAAACACTCAATACTCAGTTACTGAGCATGTTAAAACTCAGTAGTATAGATGACTAGTGTAGATAAAGTAAAAATGGATGACAGTCATGTAAAGGTAATTTTACATTTTCAGTGAGGTGTTCTCAAGTATTACCTCTAAGGAAAGAAATTTCAGGGGTCTAGTAACTGGACTGGTGAAAATATTAGTTTGGGAGTAAATGATGGTCAACAGGGAAAATGGGGTGTTTAGGAATTATTGGGAAAAATAGAGTACAAAGCTGAAAAGCATAATTGCACTTCACACACATGGATCTTGAGAGTATTGTTGGCAGTCCTGGCCCCCTGCATCTGCAAGGACGTAACAGAAAAAAAATACGGAAAAGAGCAACACTGATGAAAAAATTACAGAACTCCCAGAGAAAGGATTAGACAGAGAAGGCCTCTTCAGTCCCGAGAAGTGATACTGCAGGAAGTTTTTAACAGAACTATAAAATCGTGACTGAAACTGAGAAGTTAGAAAGGGAACTGGTCTTTGTTTCTCATAATTCAAGAATTTAGGGAATTCAGGTGAAAGTTGCAGACCAGCAAACGGATGAGGATACACAGGTGAAGCTGAGGAGTTCATTGTCTCATGAAGCTGCTGAGACCTGTACTCTTAGCTTCGAAATAAGATTAAACAGGTTGCTGCCAGAGAAAAGTATCACAAAAGCATTAAAACTCGAACCTGAACTCTACCTTTGCATGTTCACAAGCTAGGTGTTATTGGACTGGTATGAGAAGGAAGATTGCCATGTGTTTGCTCTGTTTCATAGAGTCCCACCTAAAAATTGATTACTGGTCAGTGCTGGAAGATGCTGCAAAGCTATTTGAAGTTCTGAGCCACTAGGACCATTCCTATGTTCTTATTATTACTATTAATTTTTCACTTACAAGAAGCTAAAGTCAAGCTCTCTTTCAGGTTAGCAATGCCACTTTGTAACCTTCTGATGTGAAAAGGTAAGATCTGAGCCTTAAACAAAGCGCAAGAATGTGCTGTTTGTCCCCAGTAACAGTATTAAATGCTCTTCATTTAAATCTACAGTATAAGTCTCACCAGAAAATACCTGTAATAGCTCTCTTTTAAGCTGTTTTTTGATATTCAGTATAGTATTAAACCTGGCATAGTTTATGTCAGTGCAAATGCTTTTCATCTACACTGGAAATGAGGTCTTCAAGTTATATTTGAATGAACTCGGTGCAAAAATGTATACTGTCCCTTTCTCTTTTCACCTTTTTGTTTCTAATGGGTAATTCTAAAGCAGCTGAAGTTTAAATTTGATAAATGAATAGACACTACTGAGAAATAATTATATGAATTTAAGGTAAATTATGTAAATGAAATGTTTATTCATTAGTAATGAGGTTTGCACTTCTATAATAAGCATTCCTCTCAAATTTGAAGATATATTGACTAGGTCACTAGGAACTTCTGGAAGCTATTTAGCACAATAGATAAGCTTGAATTAGCTTCACTGTCCAAGTTGTCAACATAATTGTAGAATTACATTAATTCATTTTAATCTCTTACATTTTTTTTCTTTTAATTAGAAAAATACACTGCTAAAACACCCATTCAGGAAAACAGTAAAGCAGATATTTAACTATAATGCAATTTGTTCATTGAAATGTGTATTTGTTGTTACCATGGCCTTGAGTGTTTTGTTGAATCAGATCCTTAATGAATACAGCAGAAATTCTGATAAGGGCAACCAAAAATAGCAAAGGACCTAGGAAGCTGTATTTGGTGTAGTTCTGTCTTTCCTTCCAGTCTATTGATTACATCTGGTCAGCTGTCCACCTGTTAAGGATTTACTGCAGGAGTGAAGGAAAAATCAGACTGTAAGAAAAAAGGGTTGCATTTAAAAAGTACTTTGCCTGCATAACCTATTCTGATACCTCTGTTAATAGCTGATAATGTCACATGGCTGTGATATAAAAAAAATAGGTCAAAAGAGGACTCTGACTTTTCTGCATGGTAACTTTTCCAGCCAATTCACTGAGATAGTCCAGAATGGTCAATGTGCTGTGGCACTGTGCTAGCAGTAAAGGATCTGGATTGCAAAACACAGGCAAACTGTCTCTTTTTGGCACTGCTCCAGGGCTGGATAATATATGGAGAGTTTAAAGCCAGATCTACATATGGAGAAATATTGACTTTCTCCATACAGAATGTCTACCTTCTGGATTAATTTATGTTTAAACTGGCAAACCTGTTATTGAAGTACTGTCATTCTTTTTTTGTACATGTTGTTTGCATTGCTCTTATTTTGATAATTAAAAAAGATACCTTGCAGCAACAATTCTCATTCTGGCATGGAGGAGAGGAAACAATAAATCTGTTCTTAATTATTTCAACTATTGGGCAAAATGCTTCAGAATAAAGAAAAATCTGAGACTGATATGTTAAAAACATTGCCAATGCACTTCATTCCTCAAAAATCAGTATTATTTTGGTTTTGCACTTTCATCATAATTCAATTAAAATTATTTTCTCTTATGAAACTGAAATAAAACATTTACTCATGTTAGGACAATGTTGCTAGACTTCAAATGGCAAAGCATGAACATCAGTCAGACACAAGCATGAAGTGAAAGTCACTTCACCCCTGCATCAGTTTCTCCTTTGAGTCCGGGAAAATGTGGTCACTGAAAGCAGACTTGAGAGCTGAGAGTTCCATCCTGCTCTAGCTTTGTATCACAGCCTGTGCATATCCCAACCCTGGCAGGAGGTGCATTTGACTCTGTGTCAGAAGTTGTATAAATAAAGACTGCCCAGTTGAATAGCAGTATGGAACACATTTCTGATTAAAACATGTCAGTTTTTATTTCCACTGTTCTAGATGGCTTTGATCCTTCCTTTTATAAGGGAAAAGGGAAGGACACAATGAGGTGTATTCATGGTGTTGCAAACTTGAATTTCAATCTGATAAAGATTTAAGAACCTGCTTAGTTTTCTGATGTTGGGACAGATCCTCTATTTCTACAAATTTACATTGCTACATTGAACTCATCTGAGAAATCCACCTGTGAAATACCTGCTTTTCATACTAGTTCTTTTAATTTCATGGACCTGGACACACATTTAATTATTTGAGAGAGCCACATCTCTAAGTTTTGCACAAAAAAATGCTTCATTTCCTCATCTTCACCGTTTTATTTCCTTGTTCTTCCCCTGGGGAAAGGATATTGCTAGTTTGTTTTAATTATTGTCAAAGACAATGACATTTATTGACATTTAAAAACATTTATGCTTCCAAAAATAGATCAACTCAAATGTAAGAAATGTGAAGGTACATTTTTCCTTTGTTTGATTCTTTCTCCATCAGAAACCAAGGTTGAAGGCTTAAGCTTGCCTTACGAACAGAAATGACAGCTCCAGACATCAATTGTCTAAATGGCCGTCTGTATCCTCAAGGTCTTCTTATGCAGATAGGGTCATTTTGTGAGTAATCTTGACATAGTAACATGAAGACTGTAGACCCCTTTGCTCTTGTCTGCTGGGTTTGCATATGGCTCCCTCCTCACTGAGGCAATTTTAGGGAGGTGTGTGGGGTGCTGAGGCAGTCGGTGCTGCGTGAGACAGAAAAGTTCCGGGTACCCACTCTGACATAGCAAAGTAAGTGATCTGTGGGTGTGGCATCTGTAGCTGCCATTTTTTTGGATGTAGTTCAGCTTATGGCCATTGCAGTAGAGAGAATATGGTCATAAAGTGAGCTGAGCATGAGCCTGTGAAAGCATGGAGCACAGAGAGATGGAGAATTGTATGCTTTTATTTGTATTATTTGGAAAGAGACATTCACTTTCATTTCAAAGCTGTATTACTTTCAGAGCCACATGTATGGTTTTCATTATATTTTGAAAAATAAGTAATTCCTAATCCTTGTTAAAAAAAAGACAACAAACAATACAAACAGAAAAACAAAACGTGTCAAGAGAACAATTTTATGAGAGAAAATACTGTTTTGTGTAAATGGAAATGCTTTGTGAGAGGAGATTTTAGGATCTTATGAGTTTCAGAACAATTGTTTTTGACTTTCTCATTTAAACTTTCTCTTTTCATCCCAATAATGTCAAAATATTTCATTCTGGTATTGCTAAAATGTTTCTTTTTGTATATTATATTTTAATGTTTTGTCACTATGAAATATATTTGAATGGCAGGTAAGAAATACATTTTGGCAATGTCACTACAATGCTTCCATGCCAACACATTTTAAACTTTCCATGGCATGAAATAGTTGCATTTTTTAGCAACTAGATAAAAACAGTAACATTTTAGAATTTCCTATTAGATCCAATGACTATTTTACCTTTTAATTCAAATAAATCAATAAAGTAATATTTGAGTGGATTTGTGGTGGGTTTTTTTCCTTTTTTTGTTTTGATTGGTTTTGTTTTGTTCTGTCATTACTCTGGAGTGTATAGTACAAGGATTTGTTTTTTTCACATACTTAATTTAGGCATTTCCATTATTTTTATGGCAACTAGTTTATATGCGTGATGGCTATTAGTAGTAAGTATTAATACTGTGGGGGTTTTGCAGCTTCACTCAAATGGGTGAAGCAAATCAAACAACACAATTACTTAATATCAGTGCTGATTTCAAGGACATTCAGTGCCAGAGGTAGTAGTGAGCAGACATACAGTAGGGAGGTAGTCACCTCATGAATATGGAGTTTACTGTAAACCCTGCAAAGTGTGGTTTATACTCCTCTTCAGCCAATCTTCCCATTAGCACTCCAGTCTTTTGATTAGTCCAGAAAATAGAGTTGGACTTTGCATTTTCTAACATTGACTCCAGGCATAAACATATTTGCAGAGTGAGAACCCAGCTTCTTCCAGTTTCCTCACCAGAAATACATAAAGCTATTATAATATAACAGTTGATAGAAAAGAGGATATTGGATGAACAATAAAACACTAGAGAGCTGAAGGAATGGTAGTAACAAGTTGAAAGAACTCTTGCTGTTGTTCTAATACTTGCATTGGTTGCTGGATTTAATCTATCACCTCTGGCCCAGCTGTACTTAAACAGTGTAACTTACCATTGGAAAGGGTAATGTTTTCCTATTAGTGATTTCATTTTAATAAACCCCATTCCTATGGTGAGCTTTTTTTTCTTTCAGCCATAATGATTAAATGCATGAGTTGTAGCTGACAGGCTGAACTGCACAGCACATAAAAGATGAACAAGTCCAACATACAGCTACATACCCCCATTACCATTCTGCCAGGCACCGTGAGGGAAGTAAAACTGCTGGATGCTGCCCAGATGATACTTGCCTGTGCCACCACTTTTTACTTACATGCAGTGTCAGTGTCTCCGTTTTACACATTCTAGTAACATCCAGAAAGAAAAACATCTGTACATTATTTCATTACAAAATAGATGTCAGGGTCTGATATTTCCTGTCTCCTTAACAGACTTTGTAAAGAACTAACCTTAGACAATGGTAGTTTAGTACCAATCTTTTCCACATGAAACAGAAAGAGTATATTCAGAGCCATTTCACTTTCCAGTTCCATGACAACTTCTGAAGTTCGAACAAAAATAAATGGCAAGAATGAAGAAAAATATGTATTGTGAGATCATTTTACCCCTGAATATGCATGTGTTCTGTGGTCACCTCATTATAGCAGGACAATAAATAGGTGAAATAAACTATTTTATTTTACTTTCTGTTTGAAAAATTAACTGATATATGCACGAGGGAAGATCAGTTGCATATTTCCCAATTGCTCATTGCTCTTTCTTCAAATGTCTGCTTACACACACATGTGCATTATGCATCTGGCAACAGACTCTGAGCCTTACATGATTTTAGCTTCAAGCCTTCTGGTGCAACAGATACTTATTTGTGGTGCTAGCTCCAAAAAGATGATCACATTGAACAAGCTGCTCCTTGTGTAGGCCATATCAACACTGTTTTGTTAGATCTTTTGCAGTCTAGGCAGCAACATCCAGGGTATGATGCACCCTTACTCCATGATCAGAGAAATGCACTTACAACCCACATCAGTCTTTCTTTCACAGCCCATTGAAAAATATGGGAGAAAACAGGAGTTTCCTGGAAAGGAAGAAGCTTCTTTCAGGGCATGGCAAGACCTTTCTGACAGAAGACAGCAGGAGATATTACAGTCCTTGTGAAACACAGCCCTTGAGCTGTGTGCACATAGCTGTCACTCTCTGTGGGTCCATACAGTGTACTTTGCTTGGACATACGTGGCTTGCCTTTGCAACATCAAGACAGTGATGGTTGGTTGGGGCATGGCAGGAGGGCAAGGTTGGTCAGGATGGTGAGCTGCACAAGCGTAACTGCTTGGAAAGGGCAGGAGAAGGTTTAGTGTGGACCAATACCGGCTATACTTTTCAGATTCTCTGTCCCTTGGTTCAGCCTGTGAGATGGCCATGTTGGATTTTTTCTGCAACTTTGTCCGTAACTGTACAATACAATGCACATAGCAGTTTAATACAAAAACCTTATGACCACCGTCTTTCATTCACATGCCGCCAGGATCCTGAGGACACCCGCAGCCCTGACTGCCCCTGCCCAACCCCCAAGACTCTCCCCATCTGCCCACATCAGGCCCCCCGTCCCAGCAATGCTGCAGCAGGATGGTCTACATCTCCCCACAGCCCTGCCCTGCCTGGCTGTGGGCCCTGCTGGACCAGGCTCACCCATGAGCCACATCCAACCCTCACCCACCCATGTCCCAGGGAGGTGCCTAGGGCTGAGGGTGCCCCAGTGCCCCTGGTTGCCCTGCTCCTGGCTGGGGTGATGGGATTAGCCTGGGCTGCCAGACCCTGTCCAGCGACCCCCATGGGGAGCACCCCAGTCCCAGCCCAGACCCCAAGGGAGCCACCCTGCTCTTTGCTGTGCCCTGAAATGTGTAAGACTAGCCAACCGAGTGTATAAAATTAGGCTTGTCCTGAAGTATTAAAGGACCATGGCTGTGCTGAGTTATTCATATGTAAAGTGATTTCTGACTGTGCACATTGAGTTTGCCAGCAGATTACATTAGTGCTTTGCAGAGATACAACTATACCTGAGTTTCCTTTAATATTTCAAATATAAGAAATGGGATTCAGTGCACCAGGCACATCTCTTTTTTGCAAGTATTTGAAAGCGTAAAATACTGTCTATAATGTTAGGAGCAGAAAAATGTAATATTGAGTTTATGTTGGCCAAGCTTGTTAATATATTTTAATCATGAAACAGATCTGACTAAAAGTTTCCTTTTAACTCTGCAGGTAACTGAAGAATTTCACAAGAGAAGAATGACCTCTTACTGTGTTTTTCCTTCATTTCTGTGGAGAGGAAAGATTCAAATGCTCATTTCTAGCTTCCCCAATAGTTTTTAGACATTAGCCCTTCAATCTAAACACGGTTATTTAAAACATTTTGGTGGAAATCCCTCTACAATCACAATGATTTATCAGAGTAGTTGCTTCACAGTTGACAGGTCAATCTATAGATACACTTGAGGATGACAATAATTAAAAAGCCCTTGACAAAATGTCATTCAAAACTAGTATTTTTGTTGCATATATTTGGAATGTGAATTTAGTGCTTTTTGAAAATCTGTGACAGTCAGTCCAGGAAGATGAAGTCTGACTTGCTCCATAGAGAAACACTTGATTGCAAAAACCCCAAGTGGAACCTTGCTCCAAGACTAGTCTTAAAAGAGGCAGGTATTTAGCCTCCATATATACACAGTGACTCTTGGATTAACTGGGAGAACCAACATGAGAGTCAATTCCTTCCCATTTACACTGTAGCTCAGTAACACGCAAACATGACTTGCTCAAATTGAATTGCAGCTGCACAATAATTTCACACAGACAAGTGAACAATAATGTTCTGGTAATGATTCTCAGCTGCTGCTGAGCTAGGCTAGGTTTGTACCAGAGATCTGAAAGTCTTTGAAAAACCTTGCTAATTAACCTCACATTAAAAATGCCTCTCTATAAATTCATCCTAACCTGAGCTGGCAACTACAATTTTAACAACAATGGAAAATTAGACAAGGGCAGGTCCTGTAACCCTTCTCCTTTCCAGAGCTTTAACCATTTAATAAAATACGATACATGTGCCCATTCTGAAGCTGCAGTCCAGCCAGCTTATCCAAAAAGTTTTTCTCCACTACAGTCCTTCTGCTTCTTTAACAATTTCATCAGAGGATGAAGTTCATAAATATTGCTCCTTAGAATCACATTTTCCTTCTTAGGCACTAGTGCTTATAAAAATAAACTAACTGCAATTTTACCAGCAAGGACATGGTGAAGAAGTAGTATTTGATCACTGAGGGTTTTTTGCACCCCTTTGCCAATTTATCTGTAAACCGGTATGATATTTGACACACTGCTGGGATATTTTGATGAATGCTTGTGAATTTTCTGTTTCAAGTGTGATGATACTCAGATCAAGACTTTTTATTTTCATCTGCGTCCAAATATTCATTACAAAAATCCACTACTGGAGTTATTACAAGAATACTATCTGCGTATTTTTTTCTATCTCTACACACATTCCTGAAGTTAAATAAGTTCATTTACACCAATGCAAGACTGAGAAAATGGAGACTGAAACTCGAACTTGTGCATGAGAATCAGATCAGGAGCTCCATTCGTCATCCACGTACATTTTCTGTTTTCCTTTCTTCCCTTTGTGATTTTTGCACAATGCCTCAAGACTTCCTGCTTTGGTATTTTTTGACTGAATTAAAAATGTTCTTCTGTGCATAAAGGACAAACCATAACCTGTGCATATGCCACACACAGTGATTTATTGTTAAACTGTATCTCAGTAAACTGTAGCCCCAGCAGATGTGCCCAAACAATAATAAAGGACGGGTTTAAAATGAGATCAAATACAGTTTGCATTAAAACCCGTAAGACTTCTGTTGTAAATTTTAAGGCAAATTAGGAATACTTAATACAGGAAGGGCAACATTGCTATACAAAAAAATAAAACCCAAAAACCAAAAACAAAACACCCCAAAAAAACCTAAAACAAAACAAAAAAAAAACCCCACAAACAAAAAAAGGCACTGCTTAGTCTCATAACCAGCTACTACAACACTATTGAGAAGACAGGAATATGGAAAAATAAAACATTACTTGAGTTTGGTTGCATCTAATTTTGGGTAATGCTGAATAGAATCTTCTTTTGATTTTGATGGGCAGTTTTGTTCAAGTTTAGGTATATTTATATTAGATTATTTGTAATAATACTAATGAAAAAGTATAAAGATTTGGTGAAGAATATTTTAAAAATGTTAAATGGGCTGTTTCATTGAAGTCTGCACTGCAGGCACAGCCATGGTGAATTCAGATCATTGTGATGATCTGCTTTGGTCCACAAAATTTTCCAACAGTCTGTCCGAGAGAGAACTTTTCAAATACTTTGGCTTTGGGAAAGGTCCCTAATGGTCCCTAATTCTTACAATTTAGAAAAGAGACCCAGACACCTAAATATCTTTGCAGATAGGAACCTAAATATTTAAGCATTTACTGCATATGACAGTATAAGCCAAAAGATGCCTAATGATAGCTATGAAAATGTAATTAGGCACTACTTCACAGAGAGTGCTTAAGTCTATGCATGAGGCAATGCTGATTGCCTTTGTAAATATGGTTGAGTGCTGTAACTGAGAGGTTATTTTGTAACTTTTTAGTAGAAGGGCTTTAATACAGGATACATCATTGTGCAATAAATAATTCCTTTTGGCATTTATTTTTATTTAGTTTCAGTTACTTAAAGGCCTTTTTATTAAAGATTCATCATACATTTTTCTCCAGAATTAAGTACACCAAAAATCAATTCTAAAGTAAGCATTTCACAGCACTGCTTTATATGTATAGCTTTCTAATAAATCTTCACATTTACAAACATTGTGGCAGCAAGAAATGCAGAAAAAAGGCACAACACTAATCCATCACAAGCAGTTTCATGAGGAAGCCCTTGACAAGATTTTGTGCAGTTTGCACTAGTATTTGTGTTCCCAGAAGATAAGCAGGTCACCAATTTATAAGTACTTATCAGTAAATAAACTTTCAGGGGTTTTACTGTATTTAGAGTGCTGACTTCTAGTTTTGCTTGAATAGATAAGAAAATTAATTCTAAGATGAAAACCAAGCTTTTTAATGATCTGTGACAAAAAGCTATATGCAATCTTGAATAGCAGTTATAAAAGACAGAAAAAAAATTACCTCTTTATTCCCAATACCAGTAGAGGCTCATTTTCCATTTATACCATGTGATTCTTGTTAGCTGAGGGAGTTGCCATAAATTAGTTAGATCAGATGAAGTCTGTAACATGGCCATGCATCCTTTTTGCTTCAAAGCAATCATTTAGAAGCATAAATTATCACAGGAAAGCTCTAATGTATTTTCTTCTGTTTATTCATTTGGTTTATAAAATAATTAAAAGATAATGTGAGTATCAGAATCCTACCTAGCTAAATAACTGGTAGCTAAATGCAATGGACAGAATAAATAGTAACAACTTCTTTTTCTGTCCTGGGGAGACAGTGCTTTTCTAGATTGAGTTTGACTTTTCCCAAGAGCTCCCTTACCTAGCTTTATCAACCTGCAGAAGAAAGTTCTGAAGTATCTCAAACAGCTTAGCAGAGCCATAATTAACATAAAACACTGGAAAAGGCATTCATGATTTTGTAGGAATTACTTATTTTTTTTTAGTCCAGAATGTTCATTTTTTTTCATAAATTTTTGGACCTTTTTTCACGAGGAATTCAGTTACCAACCTGAAAGTCAGGACCTTTTCCCATGTAAGATTTTGGTCATATTTTAATATTTATGTTACAGATATTAACAAAAATGGTGGATAAGGTCTAATTTTGGACAAGCAAATGCTTGTTACAACTCATAGCTGACAACAAGCAGCTGCCTCAACACAACTAGCAACAAGCTGTTGAACTAAAAAAAAACCACCAGTGGAAGCAGAAGCAAAGCATAGATATGACTCTAAGGATAGATAATCTGTCACCCAGAGATGTTAACCTCAGGATCTAATCATATTTTAGGGTCTATTATTAAGCCAATAGTTTGCTGAAATGGGCTTTTAATGATCTCCAAATACGGCATTAAAATGTATCGGTCATCTTAAAATGCAGCATATAACTGAAGGCCTCTCTAGTATTTGAGTTAACCAGCCCCAGTTTTTGACACACAACTAATCAACTAGCTTTAATAGCATACATTACAAACACTGGATAAGATATTTTCCATGGGTGACTATAAGTGAAACTTGCTTTCTAGAACAGTTAGTGTTCAGTATCATTGATTCTGAACATATTCTTATCATCTTTAAGTAACAAAGCACTTGCTACATGACATGCATACATGAAGTATGTGGATGTGCATGCACAAGCATATATATGCTCAAAGAGCAGGATTTTCAATGTTACATGTTGAACGTCAGCTAGAAAATTACTTTTTTTTTTTTTTAAACGCACAGCATACTCCTCAGTTTTGGAAATTGTAGTTTCCATTAAGATTCAAAGATGTGACATTTCTCAGAATTTACTGAGTGTTTTGAATGTAGGCTCTGTGGCGCTACAGGCATCAACGTGAACTTCTAAGAGTCCTGCTCTGCATCTGAGCTTAAAACACACATGTACTGTTGTTCAAATCAATGAGAATAATTCTGGATTCATATGATTAGACAAAGTGTTGCAAACAAATCTGCTATTTGGCTGTTGTGACATGGCAAAGACATTTACTGTGATATTTTAGGGGCCTCGGTAGAAAAACCTCTCCGAGATTAGAATAATTGTTCTAGAAAAGAAGTGCATAAAATATTTTGCTTTCATTATTAACATTATGAAATAACTTTATCAAAGGAATGTAATATATGTTGCTCTAGTGTCCTAGCTTGATTTGGACTTCAGAAGTTTAAATATTTGAGAAAGTTTTGTGATTAGATCAGCTTCCTGGAGGCTTGCTTTGTCTCAAACCAGAATTCTGTTTGTGGGCAAACCAGACCCATAAGCAGAATGATAACAAACGCATTGTAAAATACTTCAGAAAGAAGGGAATTCTTACTGGGCACTCTCAGAACTTAACTGACAGCAGCACTACAAACATACATGCATGTATATATGTGTGTATATGTAATGGTGTACTAGCTAGTGTTTAGGGAACTGGGATGCAGATTTCCTATTTAGCCCAAAAAAGTCAGGTACTGCACACTAAGGGACTATGCCTGTTCATAACATTAACCAGATCTGTTAAGACTTTTAGCACTGAAGTTCTGCATACAGCCTTGCTGGTTCTGTAAAACAAAGCAGAACAGATTCAGAATTCAGCTAAGATAGTGTTTCTTACTGTTGTCAAATTACAGTAATACTATGTTGCGTGCTGTTACAGGCAGTTTGGAGCAACAGAAGTGTCCGTCATAAATTTTTTGTCTCTGTCCCAATTGGTTTCTTTCTACATGTTCTTATGGAATAACAGAGATCACAGCTTAGCCATAAAGAGGCAAAATTATCTTCCCTCCATTTTGCCCTTGGGAGCAGAGAAAAGATGAGGGGAATAAGAAGAGTGAAGCAGCCATACTGTCTCCCCAAGTGGGTTTTAAAGGCAGAAGAGACAATGTATGGGAGGCTCTGGATCAGCTGTTGAGGAGCACATGAATCCCATTTTAAATTCAGCAGTGCTACATATATTATGGGGGAGGGGGAAGGCATGCACCCAATTTCACCTTCCCTAAAGCACCCGAACACAAAAAGAAAGTCTGCTTGAAAATGAGCTGCAGAGGTTGAGAAAACAAGACATAGAGTGACAGACACAAATTACCAAATTTCTGGTTTGCTGCAGGACTGGGAGTACCTAGCTGATAGCTTGGGAAAAACTTGGCAGCAGGGTGATAACAGTGTATTACACAGAATGGTGTTATTGGAGCTGAAGCTACAGCTTCTCCTCACTAGCTGTAGTACTGTAACCCAGCCGGCAATCTGATCTCAGCCAGGTTTGCCAGCAAGAACTCCTGTGGCGGGAGCCAAAATTGCATCACTGGAAGTTTGTGAGAGTTGGCACACAGTGGGGGTGACCAGAGGGAATTGAAAATGAGAATATGGACAAAGAAATATGATATCTCTCCCCTGAATAAGAACAATTTCATGCCTTTTCTGAGCCTGAGTAATGCTTTTTTATTATTTAAGGGTGGCAATACTTCATTCTTTTCCCACTCACTTTGTTGGAGTAAAAACCACTAATCATCACAAAGCAAGCTGAAAAATACTTTCAAAATACTAGACTCTGCAAAATTTCCCACCTATTTAATCTTACAAGATGCTTTATGAACAAGAGGGCAGAACCCAGGCACAAGACACCTGGGTGAAGGGACTGCCCCATGGCTACACACAGGGACAAGTCCCATTCCACAGGATCTGGCTACCACCAAATGTCTCACTGCCTATAAAGAGTCTTCCTCTAACTGTTCATTGTCTCTGGTCTGGTTTTCTTACGTGATTTTATTCTGGATTACTTTATTTAACTCTGTTATCTTCAGACAAGTACATTTTTTCTGATATACTCTGGCATACACAAAGAGATTCATGTCCTTTATCTATGCAAAGCACAAGTGAAAGCATGCATCCTTTCTACATCCTTATCCTTAATTTCCTGTCCTTCTGTATCTATTTATGAATTATCTATGAATTGGTGTTAAAGCCAAGAACCAGTTAGGATAAATTTTGATTGAGTACACCACATTGTTGTCCTATAAAGTAACAAATAAAAGTAGGTGGTTACATGCCACCTTAGTGTCCGTACTCTAAGGCATGTTTTTGAAGAGCTTAGATTTCTGTCATAGGGAGAGTGGGTATTTAAATCCATCCTAGAACATTTCTTGCCTATGCCTGGCTATTTCTCCCATGAGGTGATGCAAGCTACTTGGGCGCCTGGTAAGGTGAGGGAAACTGAGCACAAAAAGGCAAATCCTGAATGCCAGTGTGGAGAGAAAGTAGAAGGAAAGGAATTAGCGGTGAGCTGAAGGCAGCCGACCAAATTGAAATTTAATGGAAGGGTGCAAGGAAGCAACGCCAACGGGAAGTGTGTTGTCCGTTGGCTGTGATGACCGGGGATTAAGCCCCTTTCTCGTATCAAAACACAAGGGGAAATGTTTTCCGTGACCTCTTTCCCTGAAGTCTGCTGAACGCTTTGACAAGCCTACAGGTATCCTTGGGCTGTCGCTCGGAGCGGGGCCACCAGCCAGGCGCCACCGAGTCACGGCGTGCCGGACCTTCACCCCTCAGGGATGAATTACAAAGGAGAGGGGAGAAGACAAACTCCGGCGACGAGCCCTAACCCTCCGAAGTTGAAATCCGGCCCTGGTACCGGTCCTCCCCTGCCCGGCTCGGCGCGGGCTGCCTGGCGCAGCTGCCCCGCGCGAGCCCGTTGGCTATCTGCTTGCGCCTCTCCCCAT
>JAOEHY010009356.1:975-19880 GCA_025447955.1 Psilopsiagon aurifrons
GGCCGCGCCCGCCTGCGGCCCGCGGCCAGCCTGGCCCCCCGCCTGGCCGGGGTTTCGGCGCAGGCCTCCCCCCCCTGCCCGGTAACGCTCGGCCCGCTCTGGCCGGGGAGGAGGCTCCGCTCCTCGGCAGGCAGGGCCGGGGAGCTAGTGTCGGGCCCCTTGCCGTGCCTGGAGCAGCTCGGGGGAAGGCAGGTTGCAGCAGCCGGGGAAAGAAAGAGAGCGCAGGGCCGGCGCCGTCCCCTCCTCCCTCCCGTAGGCACATGCCGGCCTGACCCTGCGGGACAGACGGCTCCGGGGCAGGAAACCCTCTGGGAGCTAGAGGTGGTGAAAGAAGGCGGGCAAGGGCGGCGATACAGAAGCTACCCCCAACCCCGACCCCGAAACAGGTTATCTCCGTGTGTTTTGGTTTTTTGTTGGTTTTCTTTTGTTTGTTTGTTTTTTTGGGGTTTTGTTTTTTTTTGTCTGCCTGTGAGTTACACAGAGCCGAAAGGCGGCTGGGGAAAGAGAAGGACTGAGGAGGCTGGTTCTGGGCTTTTGCTGTGTTGCTGCTTGTTTGTTTCTTGAAGTACTCGGCTTTGTGCAGAAGGTGTCTCTTCCAAGGCGACCCTCTGTACTTCAGCGGCTGCCGAGTCGCTGGTGCAGTCCCCGGGGCAGCTTCCCCCGGGACGGAGTGCTTTGGCTCGGTGCAAAGTAAATATCAGGAGCAGGTTCGTAGTCCTGAGTTCACATGTTGTACTGGAAAAACACAGCGGGCAGTTTCTTCCTAATGAAATGGGTGTTTCGGATGGCTGAAAGAGGCTGGGTTTTACTCTTCAAAAAAAGCCCTAATAGCCAAACCACACCCTACCGCTACCCCTTGTCGTGTTCCCTGTGGCTGGTTAGTGCTGTGCGTCTGGTTTGAAAGCAGTGGGGGGGGGAGGGAGAGGGCTGGAGAGGCAGGTTACAGCCCAGTGTGTGTGTGTGTGTATGTGTGACAGCCCGCTGAAGCCCTGCTCGGAGGGTGGAGGCCGGTCATGTGCATGCTCCTGGGGAAAAGGAGGAAACTCACACTTGCTCTTGGCCTGGCCCTGGTCCCGGTTGTTTATTAACAGAAGCCTCTGAGAATTCACGTTGACTTGGTCTTTGAGCTTGCTGCTGTTTCTGCACCCAGGTGTTGGCTGCTAGTGTAGTCACGAAAGAAGTCTTGAAATCAATTCTAAGATTATTAAGTCTGTCATGGTTTGAAGAGAATTGCTTTGGGTATATTCAGTTCTGCTCACTACATGCTGTTTCTTGAAAGCCAAGATAAGGGTTTTCTATGATATTTTTTACATCTTGCAATAGTTATCATAATTAGAGCTTCTTGCTTGCGTTGCTTAGATTTTAACAATAACACTTTTGGCTGACAGCCCCTTGTTCAAAAAAAGTGGGCTGATGCTAGCGTGAAGGAGTGCTCCTGGTTGTATTTGAGAACAGGTACAGTCTGTCTGGATTGCAGATTGACTGCTGACTGTACCTCATTTTTTGTCCATTCCTGGTGCATTCTCACTTCAACCTGTTTTCTTTGTCTTTACGGCAGACTGTGCTTTTGTAGTTCTATTGGCAAGTAGTTTGACAAATCTTTACCAATTTTTAGGTCAGCTTTACATGTTGATCATAATTAACTGGACTTTGCATAAAAGCTACCAGCTTTATTATAGTTACTGTAGAAAGAAATAATAATTTTACTCGCATTAGCTCCACACTTTGGCGGTTAAGCCTCTGAACCTGTACAAGAGCATGCTTACCACTGTCAATGATGGCATTTATTTCAGTTGAAGAATGGATAGTAAAAATTAAGTGCATGCTTATCTCTTTGAACGGTTGAGCTTTTTAGACTACTGGTTCTAAGAATGTTTGGTAAGACTGCAGGTGCATTTACAGCAAACGGTCAGTAGGTAACAGTTTTATAGATAAATATATTTTCAGATAGTTACAAATGTTTACATACTTTTTTCACTGTTACCTTGAGCTGACCCAAATTCAGCAATATTATCATAGAATAGTTAGGGTTGGAAAGGACTTTAAGATCATCTAGTTCCAACCCCCCTGCCATGGGCAGGGACATCTCCCACTACACCATGCCACCCAAGGCTCTGTCCCAGATGATGGTGTGATTCACATGTGAACGATTTATCAGCTCAAATGAAAGCTCTTTTGCTAGACTGCTTGAGAGCTGACAATCATCTGTTGTTTTCCCCACTTTTCCAGGCTCAGTTTGGCCACAAGACACATCTTGCTTATTGTAGAGGCTGCACTGATCATGGCACCTGTGAAGATGCAGTAACCTGGATGTGACTTTTGGTTGGGTGTGCCTGAGCTGGGTTGAACTGGGTTATTTTGAACTGTACAGACATGGTCGCTGTCCTGCAGGGTTAGCTTTTCAGCTAGCACGTGCCCATGCTGCAAGCTGTCGCCCAGGAGCTTCTGGTTGTGTATATTGTGGTTCAGATAGTCTTGATGCATTACAGTGATTCTTCGGGCATTTCTTCAGATTAAGTAACTTGTCTTCTAAGTTTCCTACATATAGATATAATTTTGCACTTCCTTAATAGAAGCGTTTCAGGGAGATATATATAGCCAGCAAAGAAAAGTTAAATCTAATGTAAATTGATCAGAGTTGTGACAGCATAGCTTAGGCCAAGTCAGTGAAAGGTGCTTGCATGAGACCTGCTGGTGTACCTTGGTGTTAGTTTGAAAAGTCTCATTCTTTGGTGAGACACAATTGCTCTAATTCCATTGGGTCCTCACCACTTACATTGAGAGTATAAAATGTAATTTGACTTTGAATGCACAGAGTAGTATTTTGAAAGCAGTCTAAATGTGTTTTTGTTTGTTTGTTCTTTCAGATAAGCGTTTCATGAAATTAATCAGTTGGAATTCCTATTAATATTTTATTGTGTAGACCAGTCCTAAGGAATTAGATATTCACATGTCCACTTGCCTCTTCTGAGGGTGAGACACAAATTATTTCTTAAAGTATATTGACAGTAAGATACTGAAAAGCAAAAGCCTTAGGTAAGGCATATTGAGTTCTGTTACATTTTCCTAGATTGTTGCATGATGTGAACAGTCAAACTAAGTCATTCAGTGTTACTTTTCCCCAGCAAAACAGGGATGAAGACAACTTCCTGTTCCATGCTCAAAGTTGAGCATTCTTCTGTGTGTCCTATGTGAGGAAGGCTGAAGACTTATTGGGAGTGAGGGTTTTGTATCTTCACTTAAGTTTTTGCAGAAGTCACTTGTGTGTTCAGGATTGAGAGCAAGGTAGAAATTTCAACTTTATTAGGTATTTACCTGTTCTAATACGGCTGTTCTGAGAAATCTGGTAATTTACATAATTTTTGTTCTGAAGTTTTTTGGTATTTTATTTAGAAAATAGCTGAAAGAAGCTCTGTGGCTTGAGAAGCTTAGAAATGAACAAACCCCAAACTCTGTTTTTAAAGTGCTATGATTCCATGATGCTCGGTACAGAGTTTTGCTAAATGTGGCTGTAATACTGGTACTAATTTAAATTTGATTAAGCTTTTCTGTCTCTGTTGTAAATGATGAGGCAGCTATTCACTTTTTCAAGTCTAAGAAAAATCCAGCAGGTTTTGGAGAAATATGGGATGAATCATGGTTTTGTCTGTAGATAAATCAACAGATTCAAAGTGAAACAGTATGGTAACTCTTCTAATCTGTTTCCGTGTCCATTCCACTTTTACCTTGCCTTTGTTCCAAGTATTACCAAGTGTCTGGATGCTGTTTCTGGATGCTCTTAGTATTTAGTATGCCTTTATTTTTTTTGTTTCTTTTATTTTTTCTTGGGGCCAAGGATAGAAATGCAGTAAAAAGACTTAGATCTTTTGCAGTAGGAGATAAATTGATGTTCTGATCTTGATTTAAGTCTTGGGTGGTTATAGTGCTCAGTTTTCAAAAAGGAATAAGTTTGAATTAATGATTAACAAGTGCATAGTTTTTCAGGAGCTTGTAGATAAGAAATTATTTGCATTTATATGCTTTTTTTAGAGTAAAAATGTATACTAGAATTGAGTAATTGATTATATAAAACAACTGCATAAGGATGTTTTGTGGGAAAGCAAGGAATGCAAAGGCACTTTAGTGTATTTATCGCTGTGGGACAGAATAAATACAAATTCTCTGGAATGTTGGTTAAAGATGCGTAAGTAAGGGGTTATAATTGTTGATCTTGATGACAAAATAAGTTTCCATCTTTAATGTATGCTTTGATAACTTTATATGAGAGGAAGAGAAGCACTGTGTTTTTTCTGAGCATGGGTTGTGGGTTAGGAATGTGAATTGCACCTAATTTTTTTGGGACTGACACTTTTCAGAAGAGGCATGTTTTCCTCTAATTGCCCAAGGGCTTGGGGATGGTTATCAGAGACATTGATCTGTGGCAGTTTTGTTTTCTGATGGAGAAAGCTGTTCTAAACTGATCAAATATACCTATGAGTTAACAACAGTAGAAAGATCTAATCAGAAAGCTTAGAGAATCAGCATTACATTATGGGTGATGCTAGTAGTGGAAGTGTAAGTCGAGATGTAGGGAAATGTCATCTGAATGGTGAAAACGTCATCTAAGTGGTGGAAATGCTTGTGCCTGCTGAATGTGTCGAATTCCACTGGTTTTAACTAGTGTGATCCTGCAAACTTGTATAGATCTCAAGAAGCTGAGTAATGTATCTGAAAATACCGTATTTCTAAGTTTGTCAAACCTATGATATGGAAGATACATTATCTTGGCAGCAAATGTTTAAGCTAATATTTAGGCAGCAGGGAAAGGTGTCTTAGAATCTTAGCAGCTGCTGCCTGTGTGTTTTAGTGAGCAGAATATTTTTCAGTAACTGCTACCACTAAACAGACACAGTTCAAGAGGAGGTAAAAACACTGAAGTGTTAGTTTGAGGTGAGCCATTTCTAGCTGCAGCTTACTGAGTCTGTTGAGTTCTAGTTCTTCATTGAAATGGCTGGAGGAAAGTCAGGGACTCAGGTTTGCTCATTTGCATCAAAAGGGCTATTTGGAGACACGTTTTCTTTTAACAGTAAAAGTGAATAGTCTGCCTCTTTACAAATGAAATGTAACCACTGCTATCTGGAGAGCAATAAGAAGTACAAATTAATATATTGACCACAATCTACAGAATACCATAATGTCATGAAAATATTTCTAGGAAGAAGCTTTATGCTGTGCTTTTAATATGCCTCATGTAAGTTATTTCTTGAGTTAGTGGCTAATTAGGTCCATACAATTCAGACATACTGGCTTTAAGAATTCCCTCCTGATGCGTGAATTTGTTCCCTGTCTAAAATGCGATTGACAAGCATTATTTTTCAGTTGAAAAAACCCACTAGTCCTCTCAACATGTTAGGGGTTTACTTTGTTTGCACAAGTATGGGTTTGGTTTTTTTAATTTTTTTTCCTGACAAAAATACTTCTCTTTCAGGAAGGTTGAAAGAAAAGAAAAACCAAAAAAAAAAAACCCCACACTTTTATGATTTTTGGAAGCAAATCTTGCTTCACAATTTGTAAAATCCGCTTTTGTCTACAAATGCTTTTGTCATCTAAATGGGGTAAGAGAAACAAGAACTAAGCTGGAAGGTGTTAAAAGTTGAAATGAACTGGTGTTTGTGGTACGGATGTAGAAGTAAGAAACCACCCTGAATTTTTCTGTCAATAGTTGTTTGAAAAATTGCTCTGTTACAAATGAAGTAGATTGTGGCAATTCACAATTCCATGTGTGTTGCATGAAGAACAACTTCTTTAGACCAGTGGCTCTGATGAAGGTGGAAATGGAAAGCAGGGTGTGAAGTGGTAAAGTGAATGTTATGATAAACTTAAGTGAAATCAAATTTAGGAGTTATTCCAGATAAATAATGGAGTATTTCTTCTGTCTTTCAAAATTAACTGCACAATTAATGGAAGCCTCTACTGAAGTGTAGAGTCAAGCACTACATAGGTAATTCTTGATTTTTAGGGATTTTTAGCTGGGAAAAAATAATTAAGTATAAGAGACATATTCAGTGATGCTCGTTTCAGTAAATAGATAGGTATGGGATTTTGCTTTTCGCTTGTGAAAAGGCCAAAGCCTGTTTATCCTCTCTGTTAAGGTGGGTATGTTGTTTTGGGAGATCTTTTCTCTGCACGATGTAATTTGTACTGGAAAAAAAACAACCAAACAAAAAAAACCCAGCTGCAATTAAATGGAAAAACATTTTAGGAGGATGGGCTTTTTTAAAACTGGGTATAAAATCCCAATTTATGGATTATTTCAGTAATTGTTAAGCAATGTTTTCACATAATTATGTTTGTTAAGTAGCTGAGATGAAGGTAAGTGGGCAACATGTTGCATTATGTCTAGCTCATAGCGGAGTTAAGAACTGCCATATAGACATCTGTCTATTGTCTAGTTTTGTAATCAAGATTGGAAATGGTAAAGTTGAACGAACATCTCCCTGGAACTTTTTGGAGATGTTTGTAAAAATACGGAATTGTAGAGTGGTTTGGGCTGGAAGGGACCTTAAGGAATCATCTATTTCCAGCCACCCTGCCATAGGCAGGGACGCCTTCTACTAATTCAGCACAATATGTTTCTCTTTCTGTATGGAATCAAAATTATTGAAAGGGAAAATCCTCAAGGACCATTGCTTTTTCTAATTTGTTAGGTTTCCTTTGCTCTCTTTTTCTCTCTGCTTGTTCATTTCCTAACCTCCTTCCATACTCTTTTGTTTTCAAGGAAGGGAGTGTAAACTGATTTGCATTGAGGTGGACCTTTTGTTTTTATTACTTGCTAAGCAGAATGTGGGAATTTAAGCTAAAATTTACAGTAACAGCACTAATTTTAATATTTTCATTGAGTTCAGTGGCCTCTGTAAACAAAATGTTCATATCTTGTCTTAAGTTGTTGCTCAGTATTTTCTGTAGCCAAGTATTGGAACCTGACTTTTTTTCTGTCTTGGTTTAGGTTTATGACTTAGGGGGTTAGAAACACTTTTTAGCTAACTTTTCTTGTTTGTTTTTTTTTTTTTTTTTCTTTCAATGAACGTTATCAAGATAAAACCAAACCAGGTATTATTAGATAGTTCTTCTGGATGCGCAGATGACTTAGCTCGTAATTCTAGTTAAACACTCTGAAGAGATTCTCTCCTCGCTCCTTCCCTTCCCCCTTTAAATGAGGGTAAAAATTGCTTACTGCTTTTCTGTAACTGTCCCTCTCTAGAACTTTGGTATTCTAAGATTAAATCAGGAGGCAACAGAGATAAAATTCTGCATTATTAGTAGTAGTTCAGGTCTAGCAGTAACTTCTGAGCTGTCTTCCTGGGCCTTATCTTGCCTTGTGACCTTCTTCATGGTGAACAAATGTTTAAGGTCATAGACACTTTTTGCAGGGGAAAGCTAAGTTTTCCATGTGATTGGTTGCCCTCAGCCATCAAACTGCAAGTCTGCCTTTCATTGCTGTCTAGTTTGGTTCTTTAGCAAGATTAAAAAACCTTGCTTTGATATGAAGTCCCATGTTTATTGCTGCTTTTTAATTGTTTAGTACTCCTGTTTTGCTGGTACTTTCTTTTGCTAGGTGACTTATTTTTTCTCTGTTAGGTGTCTATAACTTGGTAAAACCATTTTTGTGTAATACTTCAGGATTATGGTCATCTACTTCTGCTAAAAGCTGTAGCCTCAAGGTTATCAACTGATTAATGTTATCATATTGTTATATTTCATTACGTTTTCTACAGCTGCTTTCTTTGCTTGTGTGCTCACCTATAAGTTAGACGCTTTCCTCAGCCTCTCTACAGATTGTTTATTCCAGACAGTTTTACAAGGGAGCCATTCTTCTGATGCCACCTTTCCTCATCTCCTTATGAAGAAGCTGACTAGATACTGCTTTCCAAATTTCTCTCCATGCTGAGCAGGTGTCGTGGTTTAAGCCATAAAACATGCAGTTTGCCACATAAACTGCGACAGCAGGTCAGGACTCTTTATTACCCTGCTCTGTATTCCAAGAGTATAAGATACACTAAACCTGAAAAAAGTACTTAAGGCTTACTGTAGTGTTTATTTCCAAGGACATTAGAAAACTGCTGTGGTGTAATTGGAAATTGAGTATCTTGTTTGAATACATGATTCCTAATGCCAGGTCAACTCTTGGGTAAATACTGTAGAATAGATTTTGTGTAATACAACACTAGTTGCTATAGAGTGGTGTCACACTGGAACAAAAAGTGGTGTAGATTAATGGCTTCGGGGTGGGTCTTTTAATTTATTTGTCCATTGTTTTTGTTGCTACTTTGATATGTTTTACTCTGTTGTAACTAGAACTAAGGTTTATGAAAACTCTCACAACAATTTACTACCTAGTAATACATTAGGGTTTCCTGATGAATTGTTTTAAGGCTTCCCCTTGGTGAATTGTGTCCTAGGCCATGGCTGAATTTTTGGTTTTCTCTGTAGTGAAAGCACCTTTATAGTGGCGGAAAAAGTGAAAGAATGAGCTGTCTGGCAACAATATATGTTTGGCAAACAAAGTGTGTTTTCCGTAGCAGTATCTGTGAACTCGAATTTTCAGTGCCTGGATTTTTTCAAGCACCCCATGCGCTCTTCAGTAAAGCATTCTCTTTGTCAGATGAGTTGTCTTCTCAGTCCACACTTGAGTACAGGCAGATGCACAACTTAATTGCAGTGTCATGCTTGCAAAACCCAGTGGAAGATCAGAATTCCCCTTAATGAAGTTTAGTGACTGTTGTATAGCCTGCAGTTGGGCAAAAGAGTTCAAACAACAAAGAAACTCACCCAATGAATACAGCAGCAAAGGGTCTCCTTCTGTCTGCCCTCCCAGAAAGTGCTCTACTTTGAGCAGTATATAAGCTGGAAATTTAAAAAGACCCTTTAATAATTTTGGTTTTGTTCTCAATTTTAACAAAAGCAATTATTCCAGGTTCTTAATTCTAAAAATATTAGGACAGTGCTTTCTGTGTTGCAGTATCCTCCTGGACAGGAAGATATTTATGTGGAAACAGACCAAATTGTTACCAGGCTGTGTTTTAGAAAGTTTTGCATAGATAAAATCGTCTTTGTAATGTAATTTCTTTTGTGTTAGAAATCTGGCTCGTATTCACCTTCCATGTATAGTTTGATAATATTTACTGTGCTTGGATCATATCCAAGCATTGCATGCTTCTTGTAGAATGCTGGGTGTTTTATTAGGAAACATATTATTTCCATTTAAAGTGATAACTGTACTGAACATGAATGCTATTCATTTTCAGTGTAGAATGGAATGACAGAATGGAAGTTTTAGGAGTTCTTTAACATCTACTGTGTTTATTCTGGCTATTTGAAGATTGGGATAGATTGTTTTCATATCTGGAAAAGGAAAATAATTTGAAAATTGTGATGGAAAGACAGTGTTTACAAATGAAAACATTGCTCAATCCTGATAATTGGTTTTGGTGGATTGCCTGTTATGTCTAGTGTTTGCTCTATAGTGAGGAAACTAAAAAGTGCAATTACTTAAGATTATTGCATTTTGTGATCTAATTCTTTAGCTTTGTCAAAGCTTTAACAATAAATGGAGGGGGGAAACAACTGTTTCCTACTTCAGAAGTTGGTGAGATGCTCTAACAAAGCCCTTATTTATTTTGTGTATGAGATGTATTGGAATGCTTTTGATAAAGTCTCCAGAAGTGCAGAAATGATACCTAATATTATAAGTTGTTGCCATAGCGCAGCAAGAGCTATTTCAATAAATTCATCTGTAAATGCCTATAGCAAGCTTTTTTCAGGCAAATAAGAATTGACATGTAGTCTACAAAATGAAGAGACTAATGAAGTAATTCTATGCAGTGGCTATTGGCATATTCACTGAAGCCATCTACCAGCAGCTAAAGACCTAACCATTATAAAGTCATGAAATTATTACAGTCCCAGGAAGTGCTGAAGACATGAACTGGGCTTACAGTCCGTCTCAGGTGTTCTAGACATTTAATAAAGGGAAAAAAAAATGTGGGAGAAGAGAGGTATTGTCTCTGTCCTAGAACCTTTGTTGGGATTTACTGTGAAAAATCTGGTTTTCTGTTAACCTTCTGATTACTGTCTGTCTGTCTGTAGCTCTAGACTGAAGTTGGTCTGTAAGGTGGGGTCTGTGATGACCTTACAGTGTCTGAATTTCAGTGTTCAAAATCATAGTAGAATTTTCTGAAGTAGCTATCAAAAAAATACCTTAATGATAACAATGGGCTTAACTGATACAGACTCGGTATCTTGAGTAGTCGTAGTTCTGAAGTAATTAGGAATTATTAATTCCTATTGGAAATAAATTGTTTGCAGGCTTCTACAAGCTCCAGAATTCTTATGGCACACTTCACTTTCCCACCTGCATTAAGATTGAGCATGAACTCAGAAAATCAGGGTGTCAGATTTATGAGAGATTAGAGGAATGTGAACTTTGCCTTCTCATAGTAAAAACCTTATTATCTTGTGTGATAACTGTCAAGTGCAGTGCCAAATTCGGGCAGCTGTACCAATGTGAGACAATCATGTACTAAAGCAGAGTAAGGTACAACACTGATCGTGGTGGTCTGAAGTTTGTAGAAGCCTGTTGAAACTCAGCACTTCCCCTAAGTGTCTCTTACCTGCAGTGGTCCACAACTGTCACTAGGTCTTTGAGCAACCCTATGTGCATGGATGCTCGTAAATACCCGTATGTATAATTGTAAATGCACCGATTTAGCTTTCTCAGTAAACCTGCTTATGTAGAAGTCTTCTCCCATGTTTCTCATACAGGCACTCTGCCCCAAAAATCTCAAATCCACAACCCTAAACTGGAACCCCAATCTTGGGATGAAAAATGTCAGTTACAACAGTATTTGTACCTGTTTATCTTGCTACACAGGGAGACCCCAGGAGCATGGCTTTGTGATTATCCAGCTTTGTCGGTAGCTTCCTATAAGGTTAATGATCAGCTATTCTTACAGCACGTGCCTTGTGGACTTTGGAATTTGGAAAGGGCAGACTGTTGCAGTTGAGCTTCTTTATAACAAGCTAGTCCTTGTGCTGATGGTGGCTGAGGCAGTGTTTTTTTTTTCTAAGGGGGTGAGGAGAAAAGATGTTTATTTCTTGCTTGCTGTAATATTATAACCACCGATAAGTTTGCAGCTTGAGTGTTATCTGTTCTGGGTACCTGCTTGGTAGAGAGAGAGTGAGTTTTCTTGATTAATCTTGCACAGAATTCCTTAGCTTCTGAGAAGGGGCTCTTGCACCAAGGGGAAAAATTACTTCCTAACCACCTCAAAGGTAATTAAGATGGTACTCACAGCAGGTAGAACTAAATCTAGCCAAATCCTGAGGATAAACAGTGTGTTTATGGAGCAAAATGGGCAAGGCAGTTGCTCTAAGCCTTTTCCCTAGTTCCACCTCCCTTCTTCCCAGGGTAGTACCATGGAATTATCAGTGGTAGTAGAAGTCTGCTAGCAGAGTGAAATACCAGCATATTTCTGATACCATTATACCCTGAATTTCTGAGGTAAAATACTGAAGAGCACTGTTCTTTGGCATGACTGATAGTTGCTTAAGTAATCTGAAGCCTTTTCCGTCTCAGCAGCAGCTGTAAAAGAGGGTGAGTAGTTGTGTGTGTGTGTGTGTGTACATACCTCTGTTTCACAGCCACTTCTTCATCCACACCTGAGGGCTTCTGAAGCACAGGAAGACAGCTGGTAGCATTGACCTTTCTCCTGCCACTGCTGTCTGATTGCTCTCATGGGGGTTCTTCAGCCGGAAACTGGCCATCTTTGGTTCTCCTCTAGCTCTATGGTGGTGATGATACTGAAAGGTGCAATGGGGTTTGCTGCTTCTAATGTTTAGTAGATGCTTTGAGCTGTTCCTTAACACTTTTACAGGTTCCAGAAGTATTGAATAGTAACAATTAAATTTTTATGTTGATATTTACTGTGACTTTCAAAAACTTTAGCCAGCCCTTTCTTTACTTCATCTTCCACCCCCAAAGTCCATCTAACTTTACTGTTGTTAAAGGTTGTCAGCATTTTAATTGGTGTTTAGTTTATTTCAAAAATTCTTTCCATATTTACATATATGAAATTTATGTCAAATATAAAAAGATATTGACAAGCTTAAGTTTTGCTAAAGCTTCCTGCATTGGTTGGAAAAGTTGCTTGCTATACATCAGTGGACATTTTTATGGGTGTTGCTGAGCTTTCCTGTTTATACATACCAGCACAAATGTTGATGTTAATCTTTTTCCTTACATTGGCTATTGACCTAGAACAGTTTCATAGCTAGAACATATATGATTTTTCTGTAATGAGCAGTGTTGAGCCTATTCTTGAAAGTAGGCAGTGCTCAATAAAAAAAGAAATAAAACGTTTGGAGGCCAATGATACTACTTAATTTTTGTTTATTTATTTTGCTTGGAGTGCTTCTACGAGATGAAGTTAAACAAGATGAGATTATTTAGATTGTGCTTCTACTTGTGTGTAGTTGTAGCCTCCTCTAAAAACTGCCTTGTGTTTGCATAAAAGGCGCTTCTAGCATTCTCACTTTGTTCTAAGATTTCCAGGACACCGGGATAGCAAAACAGTGATGCAGATACATAAGTAAAGTGTTCAAAACTGTGCTGTAAATTTGGTTACTCCAGAGCTAGAAAAAGAAGCCAGATTTCTCTGTGTGTGTGTGCAGTTTGCTGTTTGCTGGATCATGCAGGGCTGGGTGGGGTGTTGCACTTAGGATGTTGTATGCCACCACCCCACCTCCAGTTTAAATGTTAAACTGACTTGCATGGTGTAGCAGAGAATGCCTCTTTTCTTTCATTTGGTACCTGCACACAGTGAGAAGTGGGTTATGCATTCTTCAGAGAAAACTTGAGTAATTTTAATGTTTGGGTGTACTTTATTTTTGTCTCAGAAATACTTAAATATCAAATCTGTGTGAGGCTGCCTCATTTCAGTAAATATGTAATTTAAGTTTTGAGCTGGATGAATAATTCCTCTTTTCCACATGTATAACTTTCTGGTGTTAAAGCTACTAGGAATCTTACAAACTGTTAATTGAGACAATTAAGACAATTCACTGTTAGTTAAAACAAGTATAAATGTTGTATTAACATTCTTAAAGTGAATACTGAAGAAATTCCCACCCCCAAATTCTCTATTGTAATCATAGCCATCTTCATGGAATCACAGCCTGGTTTGGGTTGGAAGGGACCTCATCTAGCTGCAACCCCCTGCCATGGCCTGGAACACCTTCCACTAGACCAGGTTGCCCAAAGCCCCATTCTTCAGCAAGTCACTCAGAAGTACCTAACCCTAAAGAAAGTGTGCTTCTCGTTGTGGGTAACAGTAAAAAATACACAGCACAGATAATATGGTATTAACTGACATACGAAACGGGCATGATGTTTTTGTTTGCCTTGTGGTTTTGTTTTATGTTTGTTTTTCTTTCTGTACAAATGAAGTATTTTTGTACAAATAAGCGTGGAAAAGTTTGTCTTTTTAGTAGAGAAACAAAACTAGCATGCACATTGCACTGAGAAGTATTATTGGTTGCTAATTAAATGAGGAAAAGAGACTATTTATATTTAAAAATATAAGAGGCTTATATTTTTAAATCTCTTTCCACTCTTTGTTTCGTGACAGATTGATTCCCCTCCTCATTTTGGTTAATTTTTCATATTCTTGTGAGATACTTCCTCACTAGTGGGAAGGATAGTCCTGTCTTTCGGTGTAGCTTTTCAGCTGCCTTAATCCTGATTCGCTGCAAAGATTCTTTGGGTGATATCACCAGTTAAAGCCTAGATTGTTCCACAGTGAGTCAGAATATACTTGAAATCTTGCATGGTAGTATCACTTATGCCTTAATTAACTGTGTTTTAACATCTGAGTAAGACAAACCAAGTTACTAAATGCTTTTGTAATCTGAGCCTGTTTAAACTTGAAATACTCCTGTTCACAGTTAATCATCTGCATTAATGTTTGTATTGTAACTTGTCCTTGGTCTATGTGCCACTGAAATGACAGCCCCTTGATAAGAATAAATTTAAGGTTATTTGATACAGTTGTATTTTGGAGCAAGAAAATATTTGAAATTAACCAACGAATTCGTGTTCTGGTTGTTTTTTTGTAATGTAGTATTGCCAAATGGAATATTAGAGGGAGTTAGCTCAACAAACAAGCCATGTTACTGGCTGCAAAACTGCCTACTGGCAGAAGTGCAAGACTTGCTGAAAATAAGAATTCATGCACAAGTACACAGGTGAACACTTTCTTCTGATTAACACAGCTGCAGAAACCAGTTTTGTTAACCAGTGCTACATGATGAAGATATTAATTCGTTGTCTCCTAGAAGAAATCCTTAAAATAGAGCTGGTGGTGCTTTTTAAAATGTAGCTCCTTTGGTAATCAGATGTGCCGTTTGAAGGGTGAAATGAGCATATTCATGGGTGGATTTCCCAGTGCAGTGTTATTTCCTGACTGGGGAAGTGCTTTTCACTTTGTTATTCTGCATAAAGAAAATAGAAATCTGGTATATATTTACTAAATATCTGAGGCAGATTATGGAAAACTTAAATGCTGTGAATTGCAACATAAGATTTGCTTCAGTATACTGAAAGCTTAGATTGTATTTCCTGATGGAAAAGCATTTTTTCCTAAAGCTGAAGTGTATTCCAGTGGGTTGGAATTTTTTAAGTAGTGAACAAATTGAAGTAAAATGAAAAAAAATGCTGTGTATCTGATCTGTGCTCAGTTGTCAAAATCTGCTCCTTGAGATCACTTTCTTCTTGAAACAAGCATGAAAATGTGTATTACTTAGTCATGTAAACCTTACTGATGATGTAGAGTGGGTAGCCTCTGGCACAGGGAGGAGTTGCATCTCTAAGCTCAGTAGTTCTTCGTCACAGCTTAAAAATGAATGGATGCTGGAATTACCATTTCTGACTCTGATGTTGTAGATTAGTTCATCTCACTTTATTAGTATGTGTCTGTCCAAAAAGAACAGCTTGCAAAATGGAAACTATATCCTTTCAGAGAAAATTATGCTTGCTCCTTTTGTTGTTTAGCAGAACCTCTCAAAAACTTGGCTTTGAGGAACACATGTTCTCTTTCTGATTGCTTATTTGCATACCTTTAGCCATTGCAGATATTGCATAGCTTTAAAATTTTGGCTGAAGACCTTGTTGAGGTGACATCATTAGAAATATCTTAACATCTTGAGAGGGAAGGGTGTTTGTAGTCGCTCAGGACTTCTGTATAGTTAGTCTGTATCTCAGTTTATAAAGGCACAGATGTGTTTTTTCACTGTATGGCAGTTGAATTTCAAGACAGAGAACTGCAAATGTGATTCCTGTCTTGTACAATTAATCAAATAAAGTAGTCAATTTCAGTATTCCTGTTTTCTGCTGTATATAATTTTAATTAAAAAGAAATCATAATTGGCTGGACTAACTTTTGGGAGCTGAATTAGTGCTGTCTCTTGGATATTCATTTCAAAGGTGTGGATCAAAAAGACTAACAAAACCAACTGTTCTCCATTTGACATCCAAAACCTTAGAGCTATTTTTCCTAGTTTTTCACCATTGGGGTAGCTCACTTATTGTTAAGAAAAAGCTTATTTTATTATTGTGATAAATTGAAGAGAAACTGATACAGATTGCTTTGGCAGTTGACCATCTGCCTTCTGTATTGTGAATTTTGGAACTTGTGATAATGAGAACCATGTTTTTGTAGTGCTGAAATGGGGAGACTCATCCATGTTATTTTATGGACTTAGATATTTTTCAGATAATTATCGATTACCTGACAAGCACTAAATATCAGATTGCTCTTAGAAGATGAAGAAGTGATGCACGTTAAAAATAGTGTCAGTGAAACGTTTAACCTGCTCACCGTGGAGAAGCAGTCCTCTTGCCTGCTCTGGGTAGGTGCATTACAGTTTGGATACAACTCTTTACTGCAGGTACAGGCCATGTAGGTATTGCAGTTAATGATTATTAGTTTAGTACTGTCAGCAGAGCTGAATATTTACTTGAGAATTTTCAGTCATGAAATTATTGACAGTGAGGAAAATCTTTATTTTTAATGTAGTTGGTTTCTAGAACCAGTGCTGTGACTAATTCACCTGTTGCAGATCCTAGACCTGTATCATAAAAACAGTTTCTTCATTGTTGTATAGCTGAATTTATACACTGGTGTCTAGAAAATAATTCTGTTGTTACATAAAACTTCAGCTACACACTAGTTGTAAGATCATTTGTCTGCAAATTGAAATTAAGGAGAGATTGAAAGATTAAATTGGTTACCTAATACCTTGATTGGTAAATTTAGCCAAAAGTGCGGATTTCTTCCTAGAATAAGACTGTTACTTCCTAATTATTGTATTTATCTGTTTGACATGGATTGTTTTTTTTTTTTTTTTAAGTGTGAAGGAGGAGCTTTTAATTTAATTTTGGATTTTTGGCTCATGAGACAAAGAGACTCCTTTTAGTGTATGATATTCTGGTACTGTTTAGGCCTCTTTTCCCTCCTCCTGCTCTTCTGTGTACTTGTATGAAGTGAGTGACTGAGAATCTTTAAAGTAGGCTGTTCATGTAGTGAGATCAGTGATCCTTCATTCTTCTCTTGATCTCTCTTTTGTCTTGGTCTGTCCTACTTTCCTTTCGTTCCTGCTTTTGGAGTTTGTTTTCTCCTGATGTTCTGTTGTTTTGTGGTGTTCTCCTCAAAATCAGTTTATGCTTCTGTGGTTAGTATGTGATTATTATTAATAATAATATTTCCACCCACTCTTGCCCTCTTGTGCCCCACATACCCTGTAGCAACTAGAGAATAGCAACAAATTGGTATTGATGCTGGTGAATCACTTTTTCTATTGTACTCAGATGCTTGTCTGGAACTTCAGAACTGAACTGTGTTCAAAAGTAACACAACCTGGTCCAGTGGAAGGTGTCCCTGCCTGTGGCAGGGGTTGAAACTATATAATGTTTAAGGTCTTTTCCAACCCAAACCATTCCATGGTCTTCTAAGGAAATTTCACTAGTTTGAAGATACAGGAAGGGTGGGGAATATTGAATTTATTTTTTAAAAGCTGCTTCTTCTAAGACCTTGCCTAAATTTCTGTGTTTGATTTGCTTTTTCAGATCTTTCATTGCTTTTTGGTTGTATAAACTTTCTTGAAGAATGAGCTGGACTTAGATGTTAAAAAAATCATCCTGATGATCTATTTATGATATAAAATACCACTTCGTATCCTTGAAGGAGAAATGAGCTGCTAGTGTTAGTGTTTCACACTGGTGAATAGAATGAGCCTATTTAGAAGCACTATACAGTGGTTTACCTCGTACTATTAAAAGAACCCTATTTTCAGGCTTACAGTTCACTTTATCCATATTAAAAGCGAAATCATTATGCACTTGACTAACTACAAATGTGTTCTGCAAAATAAAACTTTTCAGATGCCAGTGAATAGTCAGGTAGTGGGCCGAGTTGCACAGGGAAGTTGTGCAGTTTCTGTCCATGGAGGTTTTTAAGACCAGATTAGGTAAAGCTGCAAACAACCTGATCTGACCCCAGAGATGACCTTTCTTTCAGCAGGAGGTTGGATTGGAAACCCCTGAGGTTCCTTCCTCCTTGAATTATCCTGTGAGTCTACATGGATCAGTGGTGTGTGTGCATGTTCCAGTTTATTTCCATCTGGGATGGATTGCATTGTATTAGTTGGAGAAATGACTCTTGATATGTGTTTAACTCTACTCTGTTTTATTCCCATTTTTTGCTCCTTTGTTTCTTTGTACTCTGGATCAGGCACCTCTCAGTTACACAAAAAGATACTTCTAGTGAATTATGCTGTATAACTTTTGTTGGTATGTCTTTTTGTGAATAATAATTGCTTTCACTCCTGATTATTATTAGCTTTATAATACTGTGTTTTTCTGCAGTCCAGTGTGTTGACTAGTTAAATTCTTTATACTGAACCTCACTTTCTCTGTGTTTTGGATTCTGCTGTTGTGATTTGGGTCTCTGTACGATGTCTAAAAAATGTCTTAAAAATCATCATGTATTGCTTGGTAAAGTGGCAGCTGCTGAATGTATCTTGCATTTGTGATGTTCAGAAACAAAATGTTTTATCTAGGGAACGTTGATTTTAACCTCAGAAAGGTCTTTTTTCATGGCATCAGAACTTCAGAACGTCTGGTATAGCGGGTTAGATACGGAGACTATGTCAGTTGCATGGGAATATAGCCATGCTGATAGTGTAACATTTTTGGTGGAAGAAATTCTCAAGTACTAGTACAGAAGTAGACTATAATCTCATCTGGCCACATTTAATATTAAATGTTTAATATTACTACTTGTTCCTTCAGTGGGTCGTTCTTATCATTAAATTCTAAATTGCTACTTTGACTCTTCGGTAGTATTAATCTGTTAATTCTGTAAGTGTTCTAAGTCCAGTATTAACATAGCAGCAGTTTAAAGCCAAAATGAGCCAAGCAAGCAAAACCCTAAAAAAATCCACCTTGAAATTTATATGTTGATATTTAAGCAAAGCTTTAAATAACTTTTCCTGCATTCTGTATTGAAATCTATTTTGATAAAACCTTGCTATCCATTTGTAAGTAGCTAAGTTACCTGGTTAAAACCATGCCTACATGGTTAAAACCATGTCAAATGCAAGGTCCTATGCTTGCATTGGAGCAATCCCAGACACAGCTACAGGTTAGGCAGAGAAGAGATTCAGAGCAGCCCTGCAGAAAAGGACTTAGGGGTGTTGGTCGATAAGAAAATGAGCATGAGCCAGTGTCAGTATGCCCTTGCAGCCCAGAAAGCCAACCGTATCCTGGGCTGCATCAAAAGGAGTGTGACCAGCAGGTCGAGGGAGGTGATCCT
>JAOEHY010009358.1:0-21282 GCA_025447955.1 Psilopsiagon aurifrons
GAAAAAAAAACAACACAGCTCCACACCGGCTACCAAGAAGGAGAAAAACGACTGCTACTGCCGAACCCAGGACACTGGCTCATAATGTCAGTTCTCTCACACCCTGAGGTATGTCCTATCAGGTTCCATGGGCTTGCATGAGAGGATTTCTGGGGTGGTCACTTACTAATGCTATTTAGTAGTTCTTTGAATAACCGTCATAGCGCATAGGTGTCTGGAAACCTTTTCAGTAAAGATGAGCAGAAAGTGTGGAGGGTAGAATGGCTGTCTAACTGGCATTTGTTTAATTTGTAGCGGTAGTCTTTGAAGCTAAAACACTTAAGATCTAATTTATTTCTATTTACTCTTGGAAATTTGAAATGACAGTATGTAATAACCCTTTTTTTGTTTACTGTGTCCTGTCACAGTAAACATAATTAAACTCTGCATTCCTAATATCACTTGGAAATGGTACAGCAATTATACTTCATTGACTGCGTAATTGGGCTGCTACAGAAGTTTTCTGTATTTTCAGGATTCAGAATGGAGAGACTGGAAATTGCAAAATATTTTTGGGTAATTCCATCAACTTTTAAGTTAAATTTAGAATTCTTTTTTGTCTGAAGTCTTTATTCAGCCTTTTTAAGTAAGCTCTGCGAAAGCAACGATTTGTGTGATGGGCTTGAATACAAGGGCCCTTCGATTTCGATAAAAGCAACCCCAGACAAAATACTAAAAGATAAATGTTATGCTTGAGCCTTCTGTCCAGGTTGCTGCAGCTCCACATCTTATATTATGCAATCTGATTGGATATTTTGCCTGCAGAGTTGTGGAGCTGAGCAACTTGATGGACTTCGTGTTTCATAAGCTGACTCTTTGCAAGCTGTGGTGAGTGTTCTGGTCTCCACACAGTTAATTCGGTGAGGTCTGGGAGAAAATTCTGGCTTGCTATTGCATCTAGTCTCATAATCAAACTGTCAATGCATTTTTCTTACGGTTCTTGACTGACTCATGTTGGTTATAACGTTTGTGTCCACTGTCTGAAGGGGGCCTATAAGGATGCTGGAGAGGGACTCTTCATTAGGGACTATACTGGTAGGATAAGGGGTAATGGGTTCAAACTTAAACAGGGGAAGTTTAGGTTAGATATAAGGAAGAAGTTCTTTACTGTAAGGGTGGTGAGGCACTGGAATGGGTTACCCAGGGAAGTTGTTAATGCTCCGTTCATGGCAGTGTTCAAGGCCAGGTTGGACAGAGCCTTGGGTGGCATTTTTTAGTGTGAGGTGTCCCTGCCCATGGTGGGGGGGCTGGAACTAGATGATCTTAAGGCCCTTTTCAACCCTAACTATTCTTTGATTCTGTGATTTTATGCTTAACCTGGCCGAGAGGTTATAGTTCCACCTTCTGGCCTTGGCCATCAGAGAGTACTGCAAGAGTGTTGGACAGGTAACGCAGGAGAACTGCCTGAAATGCAGCTGTTCTGTACAGTAATGGTATTCCTTTAAGGAGGAGATAAAGACATGGGATTGAGTTCTTAATTCTAAAGAAAAATGTGGCATATTTGGTCTAATGCAGAATGTATGTAAATTAAGTGGATTTTATTCTGTCGGTATGCACCAAATGCAAATAAGCCTTTTGCTAAATGTCATTAATTTTTAGTTCTGTGATTAATTTCCCTGTGTCTGTCAGTATGAACTGATAAGCAAAAGTTAAGAAATTATCAACATTTAAAAATTCTGGTGATGTGTTAACAGTAGCCTCGTGAGTCTGCTTGCATATGTCATTCATAGTTACTAGGCTTTTATGTATTGGCGATGTGTAGCTCATTTTGGTTTTTAATCTCCTGTAGTGGATATCACCTGGTGTATTGGAAGTTTTCAGCGCCTAAGCTAGTATTATGTTCTGGCCATGATGCTATGGGAATATAGGTTAATCTTTGAGTCATTAGGCTTAATTCCATGAAATTCATCATCAACTGAAGAGAGTATTTGACCATAAATAACAATTATGTTTTTCTCTTAATTGTTTTTGAGGCTGCTTAGTATTGATTTTTATGGGCAGTTCCTGGTCTGGTTTGTAATCCTTAGATTTTAGATAATCTTGTTCCTGATGTCACTTGTATTCTTCTTAAATGGGCACTTCTTGTTCCTTTTTTTTAATAATCAAAGTTAGAAGCTTTTTATTGTCTTCAGAAGATCAGTGATTCTTTCTCTCAGGATGCGTTTTTTTTTTTTTACCAACTAATGCTGATCTTGGAAAATAATGCTTTTTGGACTTATCCATAAACCAGAAAACTGTTACTAGTCAACTAGCTACTCACTCATTTTGAAAACTCTGCTTCTGTTTTCATGTCTTTTCAGCTTTAAGATTATTACTTGGGCATTTTATTTTCAGCATTCTTTCAGGTTCTCTCAAGTCTTCTGTAACCTGAAATGCTGCAGGTGGATCATTTGTGTACGTCTGGCTGTAAGAGTCATTCCTGTGTTAAGAGGTTTCTTCTTGGCCTTAACATGGTTATATTTATCACACCTTATCTTAATCAGAGTATTCTATGCCATCTTCAAATGGTGTAAGATCTGTGCATATGTGTGTTTGTTTTTTTAAAAAATGCAAATACTTCTTATTGGATCACTGCAGATACTATTTTACTACTTGGATTTTAGAGGGATGCCCTGCATTTGATATTGGATGAAGAGCACAGCTCTTCCTGATGCTCTGGAGTCACAGTGGTACTGTTTCCTGTCCCAGATTTTTTTATTGTTGTCAGCACATCTATACACTGCATGTCAGTTTTGTTATAGAAAAGGCATATTTCAGGTAATAACAGAAGGTGTTCAAGGAGAAGATATAGCGTTCATACTCACAGACCCCTATCTTCAACCCATCATAGAGTCATTTGGAAAGGAAGAAAGGATCTTACATGTAGAGTTTGCAAAAGGTCTTAAATTTTAACTGTATTATACTGCGTCATGCTGACAACAGGCAAGTTCTGTTAAAAGTGGGATAGCCTCAAGCCCTGTGTTTTCATTGAAGGAGGAAAGAAATTTACAAATCTTGCCCCTTATCTAGATCTTTCAAGACTAGATGTTCTTTGGAGATGGTTTATTTGTCACACTGGTTTTGTTTTGGTGTTTTGTTGGAGCAGGAGTCCTCATTATCAAGTGCAAATCCATCCATGTCTTTCAGAAACAGCAACTGAGAGGTGTTTATGTATCCTTCTCATCCCTATCAGCTACCTGTTTCCTGATAGATGAGTCTATGGGGGTTGGGGTGTGTGTCTTGCACACTTTCATCTTTTAATGTAGAAAAGAGCTTGCTAAGAAGCTCCACAGTCATGGAGTCATCCCACCACATTTCCACAATGGCAATTATATTGTGGCTTTCCTGCTGTGCAATGACTTCCTGCTCTTTCTGTTTGCTGCCTGTGCTCTGTGCATTGGTGTAGATGCGCTTCATTTGGGCCCCCACCTCTTTTTGGGAAGAAGGCCTAATTCCTAGATGACCAAGATTAGGTTCTTCCATGGTTTCTGACACATCCATAACCCTTGTGTCTTTGCTGCTGCGTGTTTTCTCCATCCCCTACCTCCACTGAGACAGTGGACTGAATGACTTTACCAGCGCACTGTTCCTCAAGCACTGTCATGCTGCCTCCAGGCTTATCTCTAGCAAGCCTGGTTTTAGTGCTTTCCCCCTTCAAATCTAGTTTAAAGATCTTTCAATGAGCCCTGCAAACTCCTATGCAAAGGTAGTTAAGTATCCAATATGGATGTACTTATTTGTATGCAACTATAGGTTTCAGCATTCAAAATAATTGCATAATGATAAGGTCATCATTCCTTGCTCTATACCTGGACACATTTGCAAGAATATGATTTAACTATATGTAGCACTTGGTCAGTGTTAGAAGTTTTATTTGAATTTGCTTAATTTTAATGTAATTGGCTTTTCTATTATTTCAATCGCATTATGTAGCTCCTATGTCTTCTTAGCAGGAGGCATAAAACCAAAGCCAACAAGCCAGATTACTTGTTACAGTGGCCTTCCCCAACCTCAGGTTTTCCAAGTCATTGCTGCAGTCAGAGTTCGATGAACTGCATCTTCAACTAAGCCACCAACTGTTCTACTCTATCACTTTCTCTAGATCTGTTAGAAAAACAGCAGGATTTTTTTCTTTCATTAGGCCTATAGTAAGATTTGGAATCAGCTTACCTGAGGCACTTTACAAATCAAGTGTTAATATTACAAACTTATTTCCCAGAGACTTGTGTTTTATTTGAATTCTGTTGTCGGATCTATCTTATCTTGTGTTGTGTCTTTCCTGCTTGGCAGCAAATCCAGTTCTGCAGCAAGCTTAAAAAAAATCCCAAGTACAACTCTGTTACAGAGATCTACATTAAAAATAAATAAATGAACCACACTGCTTATTCTTGGTAGAGCCACAGCCTTGCAAAAAAAGCAGTTATGCTTAGGTGATAACTGTGTAGCTTATTGCAGAGGTAACAGAATTAGCTACATGTGGCTCTATTACCTTCAGCTCCATATCTGTGTTATGTCGTGCTGTGACTGATAGCTCTGAGAAGTGGATGAAAGTAGTAACAGATGCAGTTCCATGCTAATGTAATGATTTTGTCCCTTGGATTTGTGGCGGTATGTCTAGTGATGGCTGTGCATGTGTAGCACACATGGAGGCGAGTACATTATATGGCGTTACTTCATGTGAACTTGAACATACTGCAAATGTAGTTCAGATTTGCTTCTAATTCAGCTCAGGTCTATCTCTTATTTAAGTGGCTATATAAAATCAGGTTGTTTTGCGCATCAGGAATGAGCTTAAACTGTGTTGCTGTTCATGTTCCAGCTGGTAAACCAATGAAATAGAGACTTGAGTAACAAAATACATCAGCTTGGAAATGTGTTCATCTGTTTCTGCAGTTGTCTGCTCTTGTGTCATGTAAAGTAATAAAACAGCCTTGAAAAATATTTGACACATTTTCTGACATAATTTGTCTTTAAGCAGAACTTGTATCGCTCAATTTTGCTGTTTCCCTCCTGAAGCAAAGTTTCTCCTGCAGTTTTGCAATGGCCTTTCTCAAAGTAATAAAAAAAATAAGAGGAGAAGTACTCCCTCAGTAGTAGATATATGACTTTATAAATGAAAACCATAAGATGTTGGTGATACCTCAGTGATAAAAGTTGTCTTTGTTTTGCAGTTAGCTACTTGTGTTTATAAACCTTGTCTATGAAGTTTGAGTCAGAATAGCTGTGTGCTGTATATACTTGTGTACTGCATTGAATTGGAAATATAGTTTAATCAACTCTGCTTATGATCCAGATATGCAGCTTTAAATTAGAAGGCCCCATATGGGGCTGCTCTTTAGAAGCAGGCATCTGTTTCTAAAAACGAGGTATCTGAAGATACTTTGAGTACCTAAAAGGGTATTTTCATGCCTTTTGCTGACCCATAAAGCTGCAAGTCTTTATTGAAGAAGGGCAGTGTCAGATATGCTTACCTAATTATTTGTTATTGGAAAGTTATATTTTATTTGCCTGCAAGGTGGAGTGAAGGGTCTTTGGCATACAGAGTGATTTGGAACCAACCCTAGAACTTGCATTTTATGAGTTAAAGCAAAGATATTCTAAATTTTGCAAACTAGTCCTAATAATTTTTTTCCCCCTGGAAAAAAAGTTAATTGCTTTTTGTTGATATACCTTACATGCATTTAAATGCTTGTAATCACTAACTAAAAGAGTACTATGAATTATATAGATTTAAATGTGTATGTTCAGGCATTTTTTCATTACCTGAAACTTGAATCATTTGAACATTTTAGGAAAATAAAAACTGTCGGTGTTTCATTGAATTTACTATTTAATTAAAGTTGCAGATACTCATTGCTGCTGTCATTAGACAGTTGTTGTGGAGAAGGCAGATTCATTTAGTGTTTGAATAATGAAGTTCTGAATGTGTCATTCCTAAAACAAGATGTGCCTCACTAATGAACAAGTTGAATGGTAGAATGGTTTAAATTTCTGTTTGCTTAACTGGCAGTCCTGAGTACTTTTCTTGAAAGGGAAGTACTTACCCAGTCTTCCTTATCTCAGCTAAGTCATTAAAAATTCTGTGAGGCACATAAGGAACATTAGTAACACAAGCTGAATATATGAAACAAATTTCATAAGATTTTGATAGAGATTCCAGTTTCTTTTTTTTTGGGGGGTGGGGGTGGTGATTCTTAAGTGTACTTAGATAGCCATTAGGGATATGTAAAAATCGGTTGCATTGTTACTGAAAATTGATGTGAGAATTATCAGATTCTTGTTTCTGAGTATTTGGTAATATGCAAAAGTTAAACATGCTGTTTATATTATAAGACATGTTTATGTCTTGCCTGAATCTTAAATCTCTACCTAAAAACGTACTAGTTTTTTAAATGCAATATTTGAGTTAAACAGTGATGTTTTATGAAGAATATAAATATAAATTTTGTTGTCTCTAGGATTTATTAATTAGTTTATATTACTTGTTTGCTATCACCTGTCTGTTTATGCCCAGAAGTCCTGATGGAGGACCTTGCATGCTGTTTCATGGCAGCATACCATTAATATGCCTTTTTGAGCACATAGTTAAAAACATTGCAGTTTCTTAAATACAACACTGCATGCTGATTCTGACTTACTCTCTTCATTTTCCATCTGCCGTGCACCACTTGGCAGGGCTGGATAAAGAAACTGGGAATGCAGGGGTGAAGTTGAGCTTCGGAAAAAGGGGGGGGTGGTGCATGGAAATGTGGCATTTTGGGCTGTCTTTTGTTTCTCACCATCCAGATCAATTTTAATTATCAATGCATTAAATCACCTGTCCCTGGAATGAGTCTGTTTTGCCCATAACAGTAATTGGTAAGTGATCCATGAGGTTTTTGATCTCTTTTCTCCCGCCCTCCTGTTAAGGAAGTAGAGTATGTAAATGATTGGGTGGGAGTTGGCCCTTAGCCAAGGTTCACCCACCAAACTGTTTTAGGGTTTCTGTTTTTTTGACTCACTCTCACATTTTGCAAAGAATACAGAATCACATCAAACAAGTCATCTCCTCTTGCCTAGCAGTGGCTGGTGCTGTGTGCTCTGAGCAGCATACTCCAGCTGGTCAAAGGGATTCAAGACTTGGCTGGTGGCCTTGCTTCCATGCATACTGCTTCCTCTTTGGGCTCAGCCTTAAGTCCGTATAGAGTTAGTCTTGGTGAGGTCTCATGTTAGTGTGGAAAGAAGCTGGTGTTCTTACACAAAATGGAGAGTGGCATTGCACATGATTTTCAGTAACTGTTAGAGAAAATGTTGTAAAAAGTGAAATTAAAGTGTCAGAACTGTGATGATTTAGTCTTGTTTTTTATGGTTGTAGAGATGATGGTATATGTTGAGTGCTGTAGGAGGTATGCTTGGTAGGACTTGTTATCAGCTTGTTCAGGAAATGAGAAAGTATTTAATGGGTATCAGTAAGTTGACTCTTACTGACAAGTGATTATGATTATTTGCTATTATTTTGTTGCTAAACTACCCAGAACAAGACTGATCAGTATTTGGGCCTAGTCACTTCTAACTTTTAATTGTGAATAGATCTGTTTTTTGTTTTGTTTTTGTTTTTTTTTTTACTATGTTTAACAGTGTCTTTGCTGAACAATGTAGAAAGTAGCTTTTTATGTTCTTTATATATTCTACCTCTGCCTGGGTTATTTTCTGTCATGAGAGCATGCTGCAAGTAGTTGTGAGCGGCTTAAGTCCTTCAGGGCTTTACAATTGTGCAGCTGCCATGGCAAAACAGATTTGATGCTAGCAGCAGGAGTTCCTTGGCTAATACAAGTACTTGAACTAGTAATTAGAGCCTCTGATCCTCTGCCAATAGTAATTACATCCTCTATTCCTCTGCCTCAAGGGTGGTGAACTGCTGTAATTCAGGAGGAACCAAACTTCTGCTGTCTGTTGCCATCAGATGCTTGGCCAATACCCACTGTATATTTTCATGGCTCACAGCGGATCATGGGCTGTAGTTTGAAGAATGCTAGACTAATACAACAAATATTTACTCACAGGTTTTGCCTAACAAATTTGTTGTTCTTGCTTTGGAAAATGGATACTGGATCTATTCAAAGACTAAGGTTTAGGGAATATGTTCTTCTTGAAAGCTTGTTTTCAATGCCCACTTTGAGGGCATTGCTATAAAGTAACTTTTCTCCTGAAATGTAGTGGTAATTCCCAGTTTGGCACTTCCTTGGGTTGGGTATTCTTTTACATGTTAAGCCAACTTCAGACAGCCACTTACGTCTTTCAATCTTGTACACCTTTTGTTGCGCAGTCTTTTTCCACCCTTGTACTGCTGTCATAATGTGCATTTATTTGTTCAGTCCCTAATTATTTTCACTAGTCATCTCACAGTAAATCAGATTACATTAATTAATGCAGCTTTCAGACTTTCTTCTGAATGACCAGTAGTCAGAAAAAAATACAGGCTGGTGGGAATCATTGTCTTAATAGTGTCCTCTGATGTTTTGCTGGTGTCCTGTTCTGTTCTTGAAATCTGTCCTTGAAAAGAAGTAGATGCACCTCAGTTACTAGTTAATTGTTCTCTATCTGTCTGCTAATCTTTTCAATTACGTCATTATCTGAGCAGGGGACTTGTTTCCTGTGATTATTTTGTTGTTTGGATAATTTAGAATTTAACAAACTGAAAACTCTGAAAATTCTCTTGTAATTGACATACAGTACATTTTCCTTGTAAGGCCTCTGCTGTTCTATATGGTTTGTGTTCTTTTTTTGTTTGAGTTCTGCTTTCTAAGAGATAATAGTTTCTTGCCTAATATTTTTCTGTAAAACTTGTTAGGACTGAGTGTCTTCCAGATTCTTTTCACTATCAAATGTGGTGAGGTTGGCTAAAATGGCTAAAAGTTACTGATTCTAACACTTAAAGACAAGTGTAGATAGCAGGATCACTCTAGCTTCATTTTTTCTCTGGGGAAAATGTGCAAAATAGTTGTCATGGTATCTACTTACCTTTTGATTTTCTAGATCTGTGTTTGTTGAAAATGAGTTTATCTTTGTCAGTGAAGCTGTATTAGTTACTGTCCGGAGGGGGCATGGAAATGGAAGGATTCAGTGTCTTTTTGTTATTAGAAGTAATGCTTTTTTTAGTATTAATCCTTAGGAAAGGACTGAATTGCCTTTACACTCTAGCTAGGAATGGGTTTGCTAACCTATATGTAAGATTCTGTTAAGGGATTTTATTCTATGTACTTTATGCAATTGCCCTTTTTCTTGAAAAATCACTGACTTTCAAATCTAAGATGTTTTCTGTTAAAATATGTAAATTCAGTAAGAGGCTTATGAAGAAGACTATGTGTAGGATGAGGATGTCATAATGCACAACTAAAATAGCTGATGTTCATCTTTGTCCTTTACTAAAGCTCTATCTAGGCAAAATTGAGTATTAGCAATGTGTCCTTATGGCAAAGACTAGACCGGGAGGAGTGCTGCTGGCATGTCAAGGAAGTGATCCCTCCTCTCTACTCAGTGTTGGTGAGGCTGTACCTGTAGTATCATTCCCAGTTCTAGGCTCTCCAGTCCAAGAGGTGGATCAACGTACCGGAGAAGGTCTAGCAAAGGGCTGCTAAAATGATCAAGAGGTTGGAGCACTTCTCCTGTGGGGAAATGTCTACAAGAAAGACATTGAGGTGCTGGAGACGGTCCAGAAAAGGGCAACAATGCTGGTGAAGAGTCTGGGGAATAAGTCTTATGAGGAATGGCTGAGGGAAATGAGGTAGTTTAGTCTGGAGAAGAGAAGGCTCAGGTGGTACCTCATCGCTCTGTACAACTACCTGAAAGGAGGTTGTGGTGAGGTGAGGGTCAGTCTCTTCTCCCAAATAACAAGTGATAGGACAAGAGGTAATGGCATCAAGCTGCGCCCGGCAAGGTTTAGTTTGGGTATTAGGAAAATTTCTTCACAGAGGGGGTGCTCAGGCGTTAGAACAGATTGTCCAGGGTGGAATCACCATCCCTGGAAGTGTTCAAAAAACATACAGATGAGGCCTTTGGTGACATGGTTTCTTGGTGGTCGTGGCGGTTCTGGGGTAACAGTTGGACTTGATGATCTTAAAGGTCTTTTCCAGCTTAGCTAGTTCTATGATTCTATTCTGTTCTATGAAAGGCTGAATGAGCTGGGACTGTTCAGCCTGGAGAAGGCATGGCTCAGAGGGATCTTATCAATGTCTATAAATACATGAGTCCTTGTTGAACCTCATAAGGTTCTTGTTAGCCCAAGATATGTCCTAATTACTTCAAAAGCTGTAACTGAGATTTTCTTATCAGTCTGGGCTGAGCTGTGCTGTGGTTTCTTTCTATTGTGTTCTCTCCTTTACCTCATCTGTAAGTGGTTATCTTACTAATTCTGTAAAGTATATTGCTGTTGTTGTTAATGGTTAACGTCAAGGGGTAAACCACATCTAATTGTTGGAACATGGAAAGTAGTCTTACAATCCACATATCCTTATGCTAGCCTATCTGGTTAAAGGCTATTCAGCATGAAAAACTGGGACAGAAGTCAGGACAAGTAATAAGTTGAACACTGACTCTGAAGACTTTGAAGAATGGGAGATAATTAAGATGATACCAAAGACCAAAACTATCAGACTATTGGTTGATGGACCACTGAAGGAGCTGCTCAAAGCCTTGAGGAAAACAAGATTATCATGTGTCTCATGGAGAAGAGCAAACTGATTATGGGATATTTGAGGGGGATTGTGAGATTGTGTAAAAGTTGTTACAGATCATCTAGCAAAAGAGCCAAAGGCAGGAAAAGGGAGCATAAGAACTGTACTGAAATATAGATTGTGTCCAGTGCCCTATCACTACAGTAATAACTTAATAAGGATATCTATCCTACTAAATGCTATTCGTAGTTATTTTGATGGTTGAGGATTCTCTCTATTCTCTGTGGTGCTAGTGAACTTCAGTAGCTGGTGGGTAGCTTCAGAGGACTGAGAAGCAGGGCCCATATGTCTCGGTGCAGGATGCTGGAGAGAGCAGAGTGTTTGGGAGCCAGTGGTTGAAGGGACTGATGTCCATGCCAGCTTCTAGAGGGAGAGTCAGGGCTTTTGAGGGGCAGCCCCTTGGACAAGACCACAGTTTGTGGACAGTTATGAGAGGCTCACATGCATGAGGTAAGTCAACGTGTATGAACAGACTAAACAATTTCTGTAGTTGGTTTATGCACATGTTGTTTTTGTGTGGTGACTGTTCTTGTGTTTGTGGTGGTGTTCTGGTGACCAGCACTGTCTGCAGTGAGTGTTTGTGTCTGAGTAGTCATGGTCAGCCTTGCTCCTGCCTGGGGCAAGGGTCAGGAGGTGGAACCAGCATGGCTGCGATGGGCTGAGAAGGAAAACATCCCTGGGCCTTGAAGCGCACCAGCTTCAGCTTCACTGTAGCAGCTTGCTGTGTGCACTTCTGATCTACTTAAAAGCACCAAACAACCACAGGCCTTAATGGAGGTCAAATGGAGGTCCTGCTTCCATAGTTAAGTTCTAAGGTGACAATACTATGTTTTGTAATGAAGTAGTTTTTCTCGGAAGGCTTGGATTTCTGCTCTGTGAACTTGAGTCCTTAGGGAAGTGTTCTTATCTCCGAGTGTATTTTATTCAGAAGTAAAATATTTGTAATAATTGCAAATGTAAATAATCAACATTTAGAAAAAAAAGAAATAAGAAAAATTGCATGTTGTTGGAGCTGTTAGTAGTTTTCCTTAATGCACATGTCCCTTTCTGTTTTGAAAAGAAAGTATTTAAACATTAGGGAAATGTCATTGGTGTTGCTGGCAGTTGAGAGTTGAGATTAAGTAAAATACTTGAAAATGATGATAAGTAGGCTCATATTAATGCTGGTATTCAGCAGCATAAAATTTGAGAATCTGACATGTTTTTAGCTCTATTCAGTAAAGATAATGTAATCACTGGTACTTGAACATATGGGAAGCTGGGACTTAAAACTCTTCAAAGGTTGTCAAGATTTGATTTTGCTTTTCTTAAAAAAAAACCAAACCACCCAATAATTAATATTGTGAAATATGTATAACTGAGCAAAGTATTGCAAATACCTTTTTATTTTTCAGAAGATGGATATTTTCTAAGTCTTAGCAACAAAACAAGTATTTCCAAGCACTGCCACATGTTGAGAGAATAAATTAGAGGTGATCTGTTGTAAATTGGATACTAGGGATATACCCATAGATCCAGATTAAGTCAAATGTATGTGACCCATGTGGCAGAAATTCACATGAAATGCACCGTCATTGTATGCCAACTCATTGGGAACAGTGAGCTGAAGGGATGCAGTGGTACTTACAGTGGATGAAGTAAGTTGTCAGCTCTGGGAGTTTGAAGACAATCTCACCCTTTCCATCATTTCAGCTGTTGAAAAACTCCTGTCCAGGGAATTCAAGCAATTGAGAGATGATCTCTCCAGCTCCCCACGTGTGCAGACCTGCATCTCAGCTATTAACAGAAGGTGCTTAAGAGGGAAGATATAGGAGGTACATGCCACAGGCCACCCTATGGTTTTACCTTCAGGATCATGTAAAAGACATGAGAAAGTGGAATGGAAAACCTATCTCAGTTCTGAAGTTCATAATGTGAATGAAGGGAAGAGGGGCAAATGCTTCAAAATCATAACATTAAGATGTTGGGTAAATCACTGCTGTCTGAGTGACCTTCTCCCCCTCCAGTAATGCTCCTTGATACAAGTTAATTAAAGCAGCACTGTGTAGGTACTTGAACAGAAGAACAGATTCCAGGTTACCTTGGAGTACTGGAGTCAATATTTAGTCTGTGAACCCAGGAGAAAGACAGCAAAGCAGAGAATAATGCTTGGAAAAGAAACAACAGATCTGCATGCAGCTAAAAGACAGTTAGCAGTATTGAAAAGATGAAGAAATATTCACATGTATCAGAAGTTGGTAGTGAAATAAGGTAAATTATTTTCCAGGCTTGCTGTGAAGACAAGTGTTCCAGTACACAATTTAGTTAGTTTAAAAATTATTAGGTATCTGGAATTAGATACAAAAAAGACAGAGGACTAAATTGAAAGTTAAGAAATCTATTGGTAAAGGGCAAGTCGGTGTGAAATGGTTGATAAAATCATTGAAGAACTTTCGCACTTATGAGGAGCAGTATTATTTGATTCGGACTTTGCTGACAAGGTAGCTTTCTAATTCTACATACAATTAAAACCTGAAAAATGCTGTACACTGTTGTAAGAAAGATGAAATTAATAATCTGTTTTGGAGGAATAGTATCTAATGAGCATTTTTTTAACTGGCAACTTCAGCTTTGCATTAGACTGCAAAAGAGATGAGTTCATTTATATACTTATACCCTAACATGGAAGTAAAGCGAGTATATGGACAAGTAATAATGATGCAAACTCCAGCAACATTTCGCATGCCAGTTAAGCAAGGTTTAATTATTGAAAAATCTTGCTTGAAAGACTATAAACATTAATCTTCAACCCAGATGTTATTTATACCTTGGTGTGAATAAGAAAGCTAGAGATTTCCAAATAGAAAAAGAAGCTTTCAGAAGCTAATGTCTCAGGAAAACATAAGTTATTATTCAGAATGCATTTGACAAATGCTGAGCTGAAATGAGTGGAGGTCAGTTTCTTCAAAGTTGTTTAAATAGTAGGTAAAAAAACGTTCTTCTTAGCTCTTAATTTGTTTCTTCTGTCATGGAGGATTTGTCCTTTTAACAGCTTGAATTAACTGACTGTCCTGGGTTCAGCTGTAACAATTATTTTTCTCCTTTCTAGTAGCTGGATAGACTGTCCTTCAATTGTTTGACCTCCTGGAGCAGTGGCCATAAACTAAATCACAAGAAGTTTCACCGCAACATAAGGAAGAACTTCTTTACACTGAGGGTGGCCGAGCACTGAACAGGCTGCCCAGGGAGGTCAGGGAGTCTCCCTCTCTGGAGACATTCAAAACCTGCCTGGACACTTTTCTGTGTGACCTGCTCTGCCTTGACAGGGGGCTTGGGCTGGATGATCTTCAGAGGTTCCTTCCAACTCTAGCTGCTCTGTGATTATATTATATTGGCTCATTGGGGAAAAAAGAAAATAAAATTGGTAATGTCCAAAATATTTTTGCTTGTTTTGTTAGTTTTGAAATATGTCATCTCCTGTCATATAGATTGTCTTCAAACAATTCATGTGGAATAAATGTAATATTAATTGTTTACTTCAGTTTTTATTGAGCGTATTTCAGTGTAAGTGCTGCTGAAATAACTTTTAATAGCTGAAAAAGCCTTGGCGAAAATGACTTATTAATTTTGTGCAACACTTGAGATTTGTAATGTGCTGTGAAAGGTTAAAAGCCCAACTCTGTTCAAAAGAAAATTGATCAGCACTGAAATGTCAGCTGTCTAGGTACAGCAGCACACCGGCATGCAAACACCGTGCTGTTATTCCAGGTTCCCCAGCCGCACAGCATTTGCATTGTGACATTTTGTTACAACATTAGCAAGATAGCCGATGTTTCAAAATTAATCAGGTTTTGTTGGTACGAGACAGCCTGCAACTTAGTTGGATGTTGAAGTTTCTGTGAAATATAATTAAACTGAATTCTGGGGTTCTGGTAATAGCTACATCTCCTGAGTTCGTAGTGGTGGCTGCAAAAGGCCATATTAGGTGATAATTCTGAGGTGTCTTTAAAAAGGAAAAAAAAAGGCAAGAGAAAGCAATGTTAAGACTTTTTCAGAGGTACAAGACTTTCTAGACATTGTGTTTTAAATTTAATTCGAGGCAAGTATTTTGATGCCTTTGTTTTACCTGAGATGTTTATCTTTGAAATAGGTTGTCAATATGTTGTAGAGTCTCCCTTTTAAAATAAAAGCATGGTCTTGATTATATGTATTGAGAGACACTTGTAGTTGTGCTCAGTATAAGTGGAACCGAGACTGTTCTTTAATGTAATCATGCTGGGTATGTGCACGGTCCATGTTGATCCCAAGTACTATCAATATGTAAAGAGTACTTTAAGTGCATATTGTGTCAGGTCCGATACAGCAAATGTTATGACACAGGCCTTAAGTAAGTAGAACTAAGATGTTTCTACAGCATTATTTTTAACATGCTCTGTATCTTAAAATTGGGGTGATGGGTGAAAAGCCAGGTGCTTTTGTAGCATCTCCTGGAAAAGTTGTTCTTGCTTTTGATCAAGCAGCGACTTCAGAAGGATAGCTAATCTAGATAGACTAGGGATAAGGAGAAAAATCCTGAAGTAAGGTGGTAAACTTCCACGTTTTAGTGTCCTTTCTCATTTCTCAGATAACCTGGTGATGGGGGAAGGCTGGGATCTGTATTGCTAACTCTCAGATATGTTGTGGCTACCTACTGTGCTGTCAGTAAAAAAAAGTGTATATCTGGTTTTGGTTAGGTAAAAGCTAAAATGTAACTGGCCAAGCAAACCTTTGAATAAAGGTTGTCTAGTATTAAGGAGTTAGTTGGAGCAAGTGTAGTGCCTAGTAATGTTAAATAGGCATCTCTAAATGTAGTCTCTGGAAAAAAAAAATCAAGAGAAAGATGTGAGTAGTAGTGTTGAATTACCAGACTAAAGCATCATTTAATTCCACAAAAGGTAATTTCTAGTTGCATATCATTACTTTGGATGTGTTACTGCTGCAGGTGCTACTACAATATTGTATTTTACTCATATCTTTGTTTCCATTTATCTTTTGCTTTGTCTGTCTCTTACACTTTTGACTGTGCAAGCTTATTCTCAAATAGACCCCAGTCAGATGTGTAAGAAGGAGGATTTTCTAACAAATGTACAGCTTATTTAATCATTATCTAAGAGTTGAATGGTTTGAGGAGCAATGCAGTTAATATCACCTCTCTTTCCATGTGAAAGTTTGTTTGCTAGATAAATAGATTTTATATTCCTGAAAATAGGCTTGTTATGTAGTTTCTTATGGAGATAAATTGTTCACATCAGGACCTTTGTAATAGCAGGGTTGAAGAATCTCAGGAAAAGCTGGTTTATGGTTGTGGTACACAAGCAAAAGGAGTTTCCTCTTCCTCTGCCTTACTGGTCACCAGGCCAGATCCTTCTTTATCTCTAGGCTAGTTTGTTTCTGACTGATTACAGAAACATTACTGTAAAAAGTCACTCTTTTATTAAGACTTCCAACAGCATGTAGTGTTAGCACCGTTCGCTGTTAAAATTAGGTTAATCTTGACTTTATAGAAACATGGTGGTATAATGTCACATTGAGAAGGCTTCTGTGAAGTCTACATCCATAGAACCATGTTTCTCTTATTTTCGTCTAGCTCATGTATTAATTTTCTGCGCATTAGCACTGATTAAGATTGGTATAATTGCTGCTGCCTACAGAAACAAAGTTCTCAAGCTTATGTTAGCGTTGAGGTTTCCACTTTATTTTGTTTGCAAATATCACAGGGAAAATCCAGTAGAGGTGCAAAGGCACTGGTATGTTTAAGCCACTGGATAATAGTGGTGTCTTTTAACCTGTCTGCTCCAATCTTAGTTGAAAATCTTTCTTGTGTAACATCATCAATAAATCTGTAATACTGCAGTTCAAACTAATCAAAACTGGTTCTAGTAAACAACCTAAACTTGCATGTATTTGCTTTCCTTTTAGACAACACACTAGGCCACTGTAATCCTTCAGGTTAAAAACTAATATGTTTATGAACCATCACATATGTATTGGGTCCGTTTCAGAGCGGACAGGGAAGAATCATCTAACTAAATGCTTCAGGGCAATACGAAGGGGCATATTACAAAACAAATAGAATAGAAAACTTGTAAGTTACAGCTTATTCCTTAGGCAGCAATAAGAGACTTAAGTAAATTCTCTCTTTAAAATAGTAAAGTCCTGACTAGTAATTTAATGTCTCACCTGAGTGGGTTTTTATTTTTTGGGGTTTTTTTTAGTTGTTTTTTTTTTATTTTAAAACCATACAGCATTATTAAGGAAGCATTTTAGTGATGTGTTTACTCTGAATATGTTGAACTGATAACATTACACAGACAGTATTTCTTTCCTCTGTTCATAAAAATATTTATTAAACTTTATTAAAGCAATTAACTATCTAAGACTTCTACTTAGAAGGCTGAAATTGAAGTTCGCATGTCCAGACTAATACTGGTTTTCATTAGGGTCTGTCTTCTCTTACTGTAACAACTGGGAAACAGCAATTCAGGAAGGGGGTGCCTGTAACTGTAAAGGCATTGAAGTGTCATAAGAACAGATAGTTGTTGGTGAGTGTCCTGGGTTCAGCAGTAGCAGTCATTTTTCTCTTTCTTAGTAGCTGGTGCAGTGCTGTGTTTTTGACTTTCGGCCTGGGAGCAGCGCTGATAACACCGATGTGGTGTTAAGAGTCCAGAATACTGTAAAAGAATACACTAATCCATGGTTAGTTACTTTGCTTTCGAAGTAGAAATTTCCTCTCTTAATCTTTTAGCTACCTAATTATTTATCTGTTCATCAATACAGATAATGGGAAGATGCAAGAGCCTTCACAGGGTGAATTTAATTCCCATAGAAATGTTGTCTGTAACCTGTTGTGTAAGATTCAAAACACATAGGGTTTTGTTTCCCTTCTGATATTCTCATTTGTGATTTTTGTATTCTTACCATTTTCTATAATTAGCTTGTTAGTTATCTAAGTTTAACAAAAGCCTAACAACTTTTAATTACTCTGTGCTTCATCAAAATCACTGCTGTTCATCAAAATGGCTAGAATCTCTGTTGAGCGTAAAAGGTTAAAACAAGGTGTTACAGATCCATCTCCAGTAGATTTTGTACAGACCAATGGCAGCTGTTCTTGGATTCTGTAAGACAGGGGCAGGGAGGGAAGGAAAAATCCATAAGTGATGCTCATCACCAGCAGACCTATGTCCAGCCAGGCCCTGAGCAGTTGCTACTTTGGAAAAACTGTCCTGCACCTTTATTGCTGGGCATGATGTTACATGGTCACAGGTGATGGTAGACTTCTGCAGATGACAAAGGTAACTTTTTTCTGTTTGTTGCCCTTGAGTGTTTTTGTTAAAGCCTTTATTTTTTATGGCTGCCTTAATCAATCCCTACTTAAACCTTAATTTACCTTTGTATTTGGATTAGAGCTGTTCCTTCACATCCTTGTTTTGGAAATTTTGTGGTTCTTGTTGTAAAGATAATATGAAGTTGGATTAACACTGTCATCTCAGATTTCAGTTTATTCATTCTTTGATCTTGTACTGTTAGTGGTGTAACTATTGTAGCAGAAACATAAAGAATAACATTCTAGGAAAATCTGTTCATCTGTGCCTCAGAAGGCTCCGAAAACTATGCCTGGTCTTAAGCCAGACCTTGTTACACTGAGAAGTAGAACACATATGGAGGGGAAGCTTGTTCTGGAACTGCCCATGGAGATACAGGTTAAGTAATTTAGGTAAAACTGTAGAAAGCCTGCTGGGAACTGTGGGCTTGCCTTTTAAAGTATTTAGTGCTTGATAGTGCATTTACTGCTTGGTAGAGCAGTCCTCTGTTGGGGGGAAGAAGCAAGGTAGATTCCCAGGGATTGAGCATTCTTTGAGATACCCTGTCAGTAGACATACCCACAGTGCAGTCACCCTCCCTTTTAAATATGAGCCCCATATGATGTAATCCTGCTTGTCTGGGTTCTAAAAGAACTGAGGAGGCAAAAGCACTCTCATCCTCCTTGTACAGTGTTTTGTAAAATGTGAAAGAAATAGCATGAGTGACAGCACAGGTAGTTGTAGGATATGTAAAAAAAACCCCTACAGTTGGGCATGAGATTGTGTAGAGGCAATTCACAGGCTGTGGATGTGCATGTAGACTGCATGCCTTCAGACGCTCCTTGTTCTGTGGGAGTACTTAGCGGTGGATAAGGAAATACTCCTGGCAATAATTTATATTTCAGCTTCCCTAATGTCCTTCCTAAGGGAACTTTTTTTTTTACCCTGCCTGGTAAATTGCTGTAAGAGCCTGGAATAATTCAGTAGCCTGCCTCAGCTAAAAGTAACCTTTGCCACAAACTGCTTCTTTCTGTGCTTTCCTCCTAAGCCTTCTGTGTCATTTTTCTCAATGTGATTTAACAAAAAATAGTGTATTTGTCAAATGATTATATGGATGATAATCAGAAGTAAATGGTCTGACAGCATATTGAAATTTTCTTGTGCGATACAGCTAATTAGGACATCTCATTTAGAAAGTAAGCTCTGTGAAAATGATAGCTCTGTATTTGAGCAAAAAAAAAAAACCCACACAGGGGGCAGATAGCTCTCACATGATAAGCACAAAATCAAGAAATTTCACCTACTACTTAAAAATCTGAGACAAGTTAATAGAGTCATGGTAATCTTGTTCTTAATTGCTGTGTGTAAAAATGTCATTGCCTTCCTGATAGCATGTGGAGATACTACTTCAGGCTTTGTGTCAAGTTAACTTTAACTTAAAAAACCCCTAAATTCTTAAAAAAATTAAAAGAACCCCAAACCTAGCAAAGATAGTAAATCTTTGATAGCTTGCAGTTTCATGTCCTAGTCTCATGTTCGGATGAGGGAGGAAAATCAGATCAGTTCTTGGACATCAAGCTATTAGTTGTCATCCTTTTGCCTTCATTATTACTTAAAGTGCCACTGCCACTGTAACTGGGATTTTCTTTTAGAAAAATTATGTTGAAAAAGAACATAAAATTCTTAGATGTTTGAAAACATCAGCCTTAATTTACCACCGCCTTTGTAAAATCCAGTTTTATTTACAGTCTGTCTCAGCGAAAAATACAGTTGTGAGGGAAGACTTTATGCATCAAAATTTTGCCTTTTATTTTCATAATCCGGGTAAGTTAAAAGAAAATATGCTCTTTCAATTAAAAAATTTCAGATATTTTGGGGAGTTCTCAATTGTGTTGAGGTCTTCTCAACTATGTTTAAGAAAAACTGCCTTTAGTTTTAGATAGAACAGTGTCATGAGGATCCCACATCTTCAAAATAAACATTTGAACTAACATAACAAAGTATTTGTTGTGAGCGTTGAAAGGTGTGTGTGTGTGTGTGTAGAGACTGTATGCTTGTCTCTTGTAAAAATGTAGATGTGAGTGTTCACACAAATATTCTGTATCATTTAGGTTCTTAATACAAAGAGAAGTAAATGGTATTTCTGGTAACCGAAGATCTATTCTGATTTTAGCCAAGTGGAATAACTTGGCTGGTATTTAGAGGGCCTACAACTTCTCTTCAGAAATAGCTTCTGGTTTTGTGATTATGTTTAAATCAATATTAGAGGATTACTTTATGGAGGACAGGAATATAGAGCAGTGCGTGTATTGGCCCCAGTGGTAAGAAAATGACTTTTTTTTTTTTTTTTAAATCAAAAGAAAATTATATACATATATTTTTTAAATCAAAAGAAACTTGCTATTAACTACAGAGCTTACTGAATTTTTAGTGTACCATATGCATCTTGGTCTAGCTCCATAAAATAAGGGAATGTGGGTAATGCTTTAATTGCCAAGATATCAGTCTTTTTTAAAAGAAAGATGAATGGATTGCTGAGACTGCCTGATTTGCCTTTATGCAGCAGTCAGATCAGATGAGTACACTTGGGTAACCCAGAACTGAAAAGTGCTGTGCTTTGAAGTGGTGATTGCTGCAGGTCAGACCTGGCTTAACAGCTGAAATGGCCTATTCCTCCTTCCCTGCTGTCCTCGTGTTCAGTAGTTTCAACTTCCACTTGACAAAACAGTTGCTTTGAACCTCCTATTCTTTTAGCTGGTGGTTACTATTGCTAGCTCAAGGCATGAGTTTAAAATTTGGTCACAGTCTGACATCTGCCTAGCAGCAAAGGTTCTGAAATGGATGTGATAAATGGGTGATCTCTCAAGAAAATATTAAACTCCTTCATATTCACACAGTCTACCTATGAGCTGATGGAGTTTGGCTTGGAGTTTCATACAAATAAACCTCTGCACCATGAGCACAGCAAGTGCAGCTTTTTCTGGGGTATATTTATTTGTAGGTTATAAATAGAAATTGCAGCCTGCTCATTAGGCCATCTTATAATTACAGAGTAGTTAGGGTTGGAAACGACCTTAAGATCATCTAGTTCCAACCCTCCTGCGATGGGCAGGGACGCCTCACACTAGACCAGGCTGCTCCAGGCTGTCCAGCCTGGCCTTGAACACTGCCAGCGATGGAGCATTCACAACTTCCCTGGGTAACCCATTCCAGTGCCTCACCACCCTTACAGT
>JAOEHY010009359.1:0-19739 GCA_025447955.1 Psilopsiagon aurifrons
TGAAGACTGAGGCAAAGAAGTCATTAAGAACCTCAGCCTTCTCCAAATCCAGGGTAGCCAGTTCTCCCAATAGCTTCAGGAGGGGGCCTGCGTTGTCCCTAGCCTGTCTTTTATTCACATTGCACATAAGTATTAAATACCTCAAGGTTGCAAAATTAAACATCAAAATCCTGGGTAAAGAAAGAGATAGAGATGCCTGTGTAATATGGTACACTACGGAATTATGGCATACTTTTTTAGAAAGGATCAGTATTCACTATGGTGCATTTAAATTTAGAAAAAAAAAAAAAAAAGGTTAAAAAAAAGTCCATACAAGGATGTTAGGAGTTCCACTGACATTTCAAAGTTCGCATCTGGACAAGCTGATGACTATGACTGAATGAACTCATATTACAATGTAAAAGCCATGACTCATATCAAGGGCATATGTACTAATTAACTATGGTACATCAGGGAGAAGAAATTGAGAGTTACATTCTGCCCAGCTGTTATAAGGGTTACATAAGTCTCAAAATGCACTTCTTCCAGTCATGCAGTTTTCAAGAACAACCACCAATTCCTGTGCCAGTGAATGCAGAAACTGCTTTGTTCAATTAATCAGTTGTCTGAAGAACAGGGTCCAGAAAGTATTACAACCTCTAATGACAATGCGAGAGCTCAGTAACCAGGAAAAATCTGAGATACAAGGATGTAACACAGGAGCAGACTGAAAAGCATAATGGTTGCTAAGATTCAAATTAGTCCTAGGGAGAACCTAGCTGTTCATGAAAAAGATTGGTATTTAAATTTATGGATCTGTGCCAGAATTTTTTTAGCTAATAAGACAAGGTCTGTTGAGGGGAAGGGAAGGAGCCAAATGAAAAAAAGAATGCAAGAGAATATTATTTGATGGAAGAGAATTAAGTGAAAATGTAAAAAAATGGAGAAAGTCTGCAGAGGAGAAAAGGCTCGTCAGAGTGAAGACTCGTCATCAGTTGAGTCCATCAGATCTCTGCCTGAATTGCCTCAGGTCCTGAGTGGTTCAGCTACAAAAAAAAGAGAAGAGAGCTGCTTCTATCTGCAGAATAGGTTCAATGCACTCTCATCTCTCTTGCCTCTTGGGAATCCATCACTTGTGGAGCGTGCCCAGGTGTTCCTGCAGCTCTACACAAGGAACAAAATTCCCTGGAAGGTTTAAGGTTATGATTTCAGCATAGAGAAGCTCTATGACTGTTTTTCAATGCAAACATTTTAAGGACACTCAGAAGAGTTTAGAGAATGATAGCTTGCATAAACCTGTTCACCAGGAGGAAAGACATCCAAGACAGCTAAGGCTAAATTATAAGAACAAGCAAACTAAAATTCCGGTATTGGATTCATCTTATTGTCATATGTGACCAGAAATGTACGTTATAGAAATTAAAGAACAACTTGTTGCTGATGTGGGCAAGGATGAAAGATAAAACAACATACATGTTCAGTTAAAACTGCAAAAAAATATAAAATCAAATCTGCTAAAATATTTGATTCCTTGGATTTGAGTACTTTTTAGCTAAAATCTGTGTAAAGAGAAAGAGGGGGGAGTGGGAAGAGACAGATCTGGAATTTGCACATTCAAAAGGAAAAATCTCAGCATCCTACATGTCTTCATCAGGCTGCCCAGGGAGCCTACCTGACAGCATTGACTCAAGGATGAAGACTCATTTAGACAAAAGAGCTAAAGTAGAATCTGCCGTCAATTTCTGGTTCTGCCCCTTTTCTGAAGGCTCCCACACCCGAAGAGGAGATGGCTGAAAGAGTAAGGTATCCACTCCTGAAGTGCCACAGCTAACATCCAAACATTTTAACATAACCTGGTATCTGTCACCCAGTTTCAGCTCAGTTGTAGAAAGTAAGTGGAAGATTAAGCAGAATTCAAGCTTCACTTATAACACCATCATCCCTCAAATTCCAGCCATCTGGCATGTCTGGCAACCTCCTATAAATCAGCCCAGGATACATTCCTTCCACTCTTTGAACACACATACAGCACCTCAGCTTTCAAGCTGAAGATTTTCTAAAAGCCCTTCCTGTAGATCCTGTCTCCCACTTCAGCTTTTCATTTAGCTCACATCAGAGGCAGCCACACATGAAATTCTTGCAGCCACAATTTGATTGCTGGGCATAAGAAGCACAGACATTGGGCTGAAGCCATTTTCAGAGTACACTTTGACCTAGTTCCTCTTTCCACATAAAAAAGGACAAGGAACGTGACGAGCGTATGATAGGATTGGGATGTGGCCAAGGCATACATTCAGATACTGAGTCCGACATTTCAGGCATATCCATAAGCAGCTTTGTTGCTCTTTCATAATAGAAGAAGAATTAATAACTTGACTTAAATTCCAGGGTGAGGGAACTATAAATTTTCTTCTTGATACATTACCAAAGCTTCCATTGGTTGTGAAGATAAGCCATTCATTTTTTTTTTTTTTTAATTGTTACTAACGATGGGAAAAGACATGCCGGAAATATTCAATATTTTTCAATTTTAAGAAATAGAACATATTTTGCATATAGCCAAGCTTATTATAATTTAAAAAAAAAAAAAAAATCTTTGCTTTGCAAAGATGAGAAATTTCAATCATTTTTCTTTAATGATTTTTACTGGTCATGCTAGCAGACATTACTTAACCAAGAAATCGATTTTCTACATTGGAATTAGGTCATGGAAACACTCCCAGTGTATTTTGTTTTCTGCAGCTGTTGATACCAATACACGGAGCTATAAAAATGAACAACTGCATACACTGTGTAAGGAAAACAATTATTGGCCCTTTCCAATTTGTTCTGAGTAACAGAAAGGTGAAGAATTTTTTTGTTTGTTTTTGTAAGTTAAACTTACTATTATCTTTATAGTCTTAGAAATTAGCTCTTCCCCACATTGTTCTGAATAAAGTTCATGTACATGGTGGTGACCAGAACTATAACAGTAGTCCAATGTACTTTTACTTCTGTCATATACACTGACACTGGTAATTGCTGTTACAGGCTAAAGTATTACCATAAAAGCGTGAAAAATTGAAAGCCTAAGTATTTCATTTGTTCATCAGAAGTGATGTGGTATTTGAGAGTGTGGCCAATAAGTAGCTCAATAGCAGATTAATGAGATGGGTGTCTGGTCCATAAAAGGACTAATAAAATTGTGGAGAAGATCCCTGTGTACTCTGCTTAAAATGTGCAGATCAAGAAGTATCAGGTAGTATTTTAATAGATTTTTAACGTGAACTGAATACAGTGCTGTTAATGACTGCAGCTTGTATGTGTAATTAATGTACAGGTAAAGGACAGACTGACCAAAAGCTCTTTTCAAACAGTGGATTTCGGAGTGTCATACAACACAAAACAAAATATAGCACATAAGGAATTATTAAACGCATATAAAGGGGCATTGTTGCTCAGTCTTATGCTGCTAGACACATCTGTGGGCTATCTGTTCACCACTGTACTTATATTATTCTTATCAAAATAAGGAATATTCATGACAAATACGGTTTGAGCTGACAGGGTGATAAAGTAACAGGGCAAAAGCATCAGTGGGGCATTGCAGTTACTGTTGGCTGGTAGACAAGGAAAATGTGATAACAGTTTCAGTCCCTGCAGCACCAGTGCTAGTAGACATCTAGAGAAAAAAGTGATCAGCACTTCCTCCTACTAGAAATAACTCATCTCATATATCTAGGCTCATATTTGCCTTCATAGAGTTTCATTATACTCATGAATAGCATTCATTGTGGGATTATTTTCTATTGCCAATTATGGCCCCAAAACTACAACAAAAATTATTGGCATTAATTCCTAAATGCATGACTTTGCACTATAAAATGCTTCTCTTGTTTAATTGAGGATCTAAGACATTATAGGCCCATCAGTCCCACATCAGTCCCCGGGAAGATTATGGAGCAAATCCTCCTGGGGGCTCACTAGACAAATCAAGCATGTGACTGGGAAAATACAGCATGGATTCACCAGGGGCAAATCGTTTTTGACAAACCCAACCACCTTCTACAACAAAGAAACCCACTCATTTGATGCAGGGTGAGCAGTAGACATTGTCTACCTGTATTTCCTCAAGGCTCTTGATATAGTTTCCTACAGCTTTCTCCTAGAGAAACTGACATGTTATGGTCTAGACAAGTCATCTGTGTGGTGGGTAGGGAACTGGCTGACAGGCTGCACCTAGAGGGTGCTGGTAAATAGCTCCAGCTGGCAACCTGTCACCAGTAGAGTGCCCCAAGGATCAGTACTGGGCCCAATACTATGTCTTCATAAGTGATCTGGAAGATGGGATCAAGCATACCTGGATGAAGTTTGCTGATGATACCAAACTGAGTAAGGGAAGTGTACACTTTGGAAGAAAGACCCACCCTACAGGATGACCTGGCTAGGCTGGAAGAATGGGCTAACGAGCAAATTCATGCAAATATTGATTAATATTATTATCGGGAATATCACCAAGGCTCTGTCCAATCTGGCCTTGAACACAACCAGAGATGGAGAATTCACAACTTCCCTGGGCAACACATTTCAGAGCCTCACCACCCTCACAGTTAAGAATTTCATCCTCAAATCCAATCTAAACTTCCCCTGTTTCAGTTTGAACCCATTACTCCTTGTCCTATCACTACAGTCCCTAATGAAGAGTTCCTCTCCAGCACCCCTATAGGCCCCCTTCAGATACTGGAAGGCAGCTATGAGGTCTCCACACAGTCTTCTCTTCTCCAGGCTGAACAGCCCCAACTTTCTCAGCCTATCTTCATATGGGAGGTGCTCCAGTCCCCTGATCATCCTCATGGCCCTCCTCTGGACTTGTTCCAACAGTTCCATGTCCTTTTTATATTGAGGACACGAGGACTGCACACAATAGTCCACAAGTGAGGTATCACAAGAGCAGAGTAGAGGGGAAGGATCACCTCCCTCGACCTGCTGGTCACACTCTTTTTGACGCAGCCCAGGATATGGTTGGCTTTCTGAGTTGCAAGTGCACATTGCTGACTCATTTTCATTTTCTCATCAACCAACACCCCCAAGTCTTTCTCCACAAGGCTTCTCTGAATTTCTTCTCTGCCCAACCTGTAGCTGCACCTGTGATTGTTCCAACCCAGGTGTAGGACCTTGCACTTGTTATGGCTAAACTTCATCAGGTTGGCATCAGCTCAACTTACAAGCATGTCAAGGTCCCTCTGGATGGCATTCCTTCCCTCCAGTGTATCAACTGAACCACCCAGCTTGGTGTCATCGGCAAACTTGCTGAGGGCGCACTCAATCCCAAATATGAATCATTTGTGAAAAGGAAGAAGCTTCAGAAGTTTATATTTTACGTTAAATCTTAATGACAAGTTCTGCAAAGCACAAGAATTGCAGGAGACAACAGATGCTGCCTGAAATTCACTCTGCTCTGATTTTTTTCCCCTCTCAGACACTGACAGCAGCAATAACTTGTAGAGAAGCTTAATTCCTGGAGCAAAAAGATGCACTTCCTATCACCTCCATGCCTGTACAGGCACATGCTCAGAGTCAGACAAAACAGAAGAAAAGTATCCTTCTCAAAACTAATTGCAATCTAAACTGAATCAGAAAACTTTTTCCCATTGAGAAAATACTAGTAATGTGACAGGGAATGACATTATTCACTTTGAGGTTTTATTACTATTTTGGTAATTTTATTTTTAAGAGCAAAGAACAAAATGAGCTAATATTGATTATGATACTGTTTATGGCGTTGAGACAAAAGTTCTCTGTCATTTTTTTTTCTGAACCAGCAGAGTAATCTTTTCTCTTTTTCCTTTTTATAAAGTTTTTATACGATATGAATAGCTGAGAGGTCATAAGTATAAAATGAATCATAAGGAGAATTATTAATGCTGGGAAATTGAATAATACTCCATGGGATATGTCAAAGTAATTACTTTGTCAAGAACTCCCTACTCACCTCAGTATGCACTGGTAATATGCTCTGCACATTTATTTATGAAGTCTATGCTTTAATGGATAGCTGCTTCAGATTTTTATTTTCAAATGCAGGTACCATCCTGTATAAATATTCCAGTTTCCTTCCCATGTAGAAATGTATTTTTCTTACTGTATACAGTTCAAAGATTTATAAAGGAATAAGATGAAATAATATTTACAAATGAGTGTGGCAATCTCACCTCTGCACACCAATAAACACGACATCAGACATTCCTCAGTGGAAGCAGAGGATTATTTGACAGTTGCTTGACAGGATGAAAATGGTGGAGAACTGTGGTAGATGCACAGATGCACTGGCTGTGAACACTGCGGGCTTATCTGTTGCACACTCTTTGTTTACCTCTCCTCCTTTATTGCTTATTAGTATTTTACCTATTTTCTCCTTGAAACCTGGTCCTCTCCTTAACTATCTGTAATGTACACTTAAAGGTTTAAGAAGATGCATGTTCTGTGGTTCATGTTTTACAGAGGAAAAAATACATCTCACAAATGCAGAATTTCCTAGGTCCTATTGATAAATACTTTTCATGATGTGTTATACTTCTTAATTAAGCAGCAGATAGACAAGAACCTCCATTTGTTGAGAAAAAAAGTTTGTCCAGTGGTTGGCTGGGTTTTTTTTTTCTCTTCTTCCCCTTCCGTGTTGGCTGCAGCTCTTATGCAGATAGATTACTCCTAACTTTTCCACCTGTTTTACAGGGGCATAAAAAAGACCGAGACATGGTTATAATAAGAGTCACTGGCTACATGGAGAAAGGAAGAAAGGAAAACGGCAGCTGTAAACTGACACAAATATAAATACAATTTATTGCTGCCTCATGTCGTTCATCTCCTTTCCTCCTCTCCAGTCACCCTTACTTTACAAGGAACACTAACAAGAAGTGAGGAAAATGCAACAGTATTTTTGGTTGTCAGCAATTTTGAGGGTAGGTTAGATGCATGGAAGCAATAATACAGGAAATATTTGAGAAAAATGTAGGGGGTTTGAAGGCTGGCCATGCTTGAGGGATTAATGCATACAAGGTGCTTCAAACCCAGAACACCAATGAAAGGGAAGAAACTGCTAAAAATTACTGAAAAGGGCACTAGAGACCATGCATTCCAGAGAGCAAATGCTTACTGTAGAAGGTAAGAACTCACACAAAACCGTGGACAATGATATTTCTTTCCTACAGCCAAAAAAGCTACAGTTGTTTTGAATATCAAGTTTATAGTATTTTCTGATGATCTTGGATATAAATTCAAGCTGCAGCTGTTTTTTCTGGATTTTATAGACGGAGAAACTGAGGCACAGAAAAATAAAACATCTGCCTTGGCTTATCTATTTTTTCAGCAGGAAATCCAGGAATCGGAGTTCAAGAGATTTGAGCTGTAATGTAGACCCTAGACAGACACTACTGTGGGTACATAGAGTGTACTTTTACTAAAGAGGTTTGTATTTTGAATTTAGAGTCTAAGACTTCTGTTTTAGAGACCAAACAGGTCTCTAATGCTTTTTGGTACGTTAAGAAAAAATGGAAAATTAAAGGATATACACACGGCGATATCACTATGCTATTGTTCATAGAAAAATGTTAATTGGGCCCTAAAGGGAGCATAAGTGCCCTCAAAAGGATCAGAAATATCCACACACAATATCAGAAGATAAAAAGGAAGTGGAATTTTGCAGAAAATACCAAAAGCAAAACTAAAATCTATCCAAACAAGAATAAGGTCATCAGCACATATGCTTGTATGAGGGTACTGTTTCATAAAAGCGTCAGGCAGTTAGAAATAAAATAAAATAAAATAAAATAAAATAAAATAAAATAAAATAAAATAAAATAAAATAAAATAATTAGAGGCGCTGACATAATTCTGGCACTAATTCATCCCCTCAAAAATGTCTTAACATCCTAAATTTTAACATTCTAAATCTGACATATAAAATAGATGCAGCTCTGTATATAAAAGTTATGAAGTGGTCTGAAGAGGTCAAAAAGCCTTTTGATGCTTTAAGAAGCATCAGTGAAACTGATATCTGATAATGCAGGCAACCTCTCAGCCACAGATGACTGGGAATAACTACTGAGATACAAAGTAAAACAGCAGGAGAAGAGGTTGGGATTGAGCTAATTTGGATGGAAAGTGCTGGGTCTTGGCAAGAGAGAAATGCTTCAGTAAAGCAGTAATGTCCCAGTAAGGCAGAAAAAGTAACTAAAAAGAGAAATGTTTGATTTTAAACATTTTTAAGTGGAAGTTTTCAACAGGGTGGTTTTCGGTTTGGGGGTGGTTTTTGTCTTTGTTTTGTTTTTCTGTTCACATACCGTCTTGATAGAAAACAGGATTATTTTTTCCATTTCTAAAATTTCTTCTCTCTACCCATCTTTTTCCCTTCATACTGAACATAATTAATATAGCAAACGAGAGGATAGAAAGAGAGAAAAGGAAAGGAAAAAAGAAATCACCATTACAAACAGAAAGGAAAACAAATAAAGGTGACGTGTTCTGACTTTTTAAATATATGCTTTATTTGTAATTAAAGAGGAAAAAACCCCATTAATTTCAAAAAGTTATAATGTGTGAAAGCTTTTCATGCAAATATTGATTAATTTTTTAGCCTTCATCCCAAAGCTTTGGTTAAAAAGCTAAATATTCAGGCAAACAGAGTGGTCTGTTAGGTTCGGGTAGAAATGAAGAGAATATGGGATAGATACTGGTATTAGCTCTGTTTTCATGTAATTGCAGATTACCATTTCTTAAACAACTTGGAAAACACAGTGAACAAAAAGCATCTCAAGGTAAGTGCACAGTCAAGCAAAAAAAATTTACAGGGATTGTTAAACATGATATACTGTCAGAGTGGGTTAAGCTTTTCAAAGGTCTATCCTGGTTTGACTCTACTTGGTACTTTTCTTAGAGATTTGAGTGATAGAATCGCAGAAGGATTACAAATGTTTTGTCATGGATTTCAAAAATATAAGGAAGGAGACACGTCAGCAGCTAATTAAACCTCAGCAGCAGTTTCAGAAGGTGCTAAAGATTGCAATGAATTATTTTACCAGAAAAAGCCAATTCTCACTTTCAAAACATTGTAACAGTGTATTTAAAAGAGAAGTTGTCAGATATTCCATCTTTGAAGAAATTCTGAACAATAAGAAAAAAAGCATCCTGAAACACAAAGTGACTGCAAAACTTGCTGCCACAGATTTCAGTAGATAATAAGTGCAACAGCTGTACACGAGAATAAGCTGTCCTTGCACGGACTGGATTAAATTTGAAGCCATGGCTGTCATACATACTGGTCGCAGCACAAAACTGCTGAACAGTGAAAAAGTTTGGAGAAGGCCCATACAGCAGGTCTAAAGGCTGTTACTGCAAGAAAAACAGGTTAGAAAACTTTTTGATTCACTCAGTTTATTAAGTTATTTATTAATAGAGAATGAAAGGGTGGTATTTAAAAGGACTAATCAGTTTAAAACTGAAGTATGTGTTACACTGTGCAACGTAACAGTTCCTAACTCACAGGCACATGCAAACGTACACAACACACACAATCATAGAAGCAAGCAGCAGACCCTGGGACTAACAATAGTGGGGCAGTAGCACCAAAGATGTAAGCATGGCTTCTATATTACTTACAGAAATAAAATGCCTGTACTATTTCAATTCTGAAACTAAAAAGCACATTTGGGTCTGCACCATACAAATGGAGCATACCCAGATTAGAAGGACAGCCTTTAAAGCAGGTCACAGCAGTGTATAGATGAGTCAGTCAGATTCTCAGCTAGCTCTTGAGAGAGAGATTGGGTTAATGACAGTAATTATGGAATCCATTCTTCTTGTACTGTCATATATGGGCAATTTTTACATTGCAAACTTAAATATAATGCTGATAGCAATTGAAAATGAGCTCATTTACATTCCAACAATCATCATCTCTGTCACTGTTGACAATCTGTACTGCTACATTCTTCATAGCAAAAAAAGTCCTATTGGAACATTCCTGTCCTTCCACTATCTTGCAAGAAAAGCTTTTTTTAATTTAATCTTAAAAAAAAATAAATCTTAGCTTTCAAGTTGTTCCTTGTTAGACTCCAGTTTCCAAAAGCTAGACAAATATGCATTGTTCCAGCAATATGTGTTTTTTCAGCACTGACATGCCTGTCTCTAAACTGGAGGGACATCAGTTTAAATGGATGGATAAAGAATTGGCTGGATGACCTCACGCAGCGAGTGCAGTCAACAGCTCAGTATACAACTGGAGACAGGTAATGAGCAGGGTCCCTCAGGGATCATTGTTGAGGCTAAACGTGTTTAACATCTTTTGTCAGCGACATGGAGAGTGGGATTGAGTGCACCCTCAACAAGTTTGCCGATGACACCAAGCTGTGTGGTTCAACTGATATGCAGGAGGGAAGGAATGCCATCCAGAGGGACCTTGACATGCTTGTGAGGTGGGCTGATGCCAACCTGATGAAGTTTAACCAAGCCAAGTGCAAAGTCCTACGCCTGGGTCAGGACAATCCCAGGCACAGCTACAGGTTGGGCAGAGAAGAAATTCAGAGCAGCCCTGCAGAGAAGGACTTGGGGGTGTTGATCAATGAGAAAATGATGATTTGCCAGCTTCAGTGTGTACTTGCAGCCCAGAAAGCCAACCATACCCTGGGCTGCATCAAAAGGAGCGTGACCAGCAGGTTGAAGGAGATGATCCTGCCCCTCCACTCTGTTCTCATGAGACCTCACTTGGAGTACTGTGTGCAGTTCTGATGTCCTCAACATAAGAACAGGGAGCTGTTGCAGCAAGTCCAGAGGAGGGCCACAAGGATGATCAGGGGACTGAAGTGCCTCCCATATGAAGACAGGCTGAGAATATCAGGGCTGTTCATCCTGGAGTGCATGGAGACCTCATAGCTTCCTGCCGGTATCTGAAGAAGCCCTACAAAGATGCCGGATAGGGACCCTTCATTAGGGACTGTAACAATAGGACAACAAGCAATGGATTTAAGCTTAAACAGGTGAAATTCACGACAGATATAAGGAAGAAGTTATTTGCTGTGAGGGTGGTGAGACACTGGAACAGGTTGCCCAAAGAACTGCTGAATGCTCCATCCCTGGCAATGTTCAAGGCCAGGTTGGACAGAGCTTTGGGCAGCATGGTCTAGTGTGAAATATCCCTGTCCATGGCTGGGGAGTTGGAACTAGATGATCTTATGGTCCTTTCCTAAGAATATATATAGAATATCTATTATATATAGAATAGAATAATATATATAGAGAATACATACTTAGAATGCTTTTTATAAACATTCTGTGATTCTATGGTTGTGAAGGAAATATCCTAGATAAATTATATTACACTCTCTCTTCCCCTCTCCCATTTGCCAGCACTTCTTCCCTTACTCTTTTGCCACCAGCTTTAGCAGTACCAGCTGAATTTAATTTTTTAAGGGGGATACCTCCTCAGGTGAGAGGAGGTGTCTGTATAGCGCAATGTGAAGATGATAGTATTGTATTTAAGAGTGCTGCTGATCACTATATCCACCCTATTCTAAATAGTCTTTCAGCCAATTCACAGCCGTGTTTAATTCTATTTATAATAAGCACATGGTAATCATACTTACCTAGACTATTGGGGAGCATTCACAGCTGTTTCTGGAAGGCCAGAATCATTTCATCTGGAGAGGCCTATAAACCAACTTCATCCACAAAATTAAAGCAGTAAAACCTAGTATCTCCCAAGAAGCTCTGGATGCAGTACTGTAGCTCTCCTCAGTCTGACAGGTAACAAAAGACCAGCTTTAACACCAAGCCTTCCTTCATTGTCACAGCTATACACATTTGCATAGAGGAGTACAAAGCTAAAAGACAGCTTTGTAGCTGGCTTCAGTACCTGAAGGAACAGAATAAGTCCTTTTTTAGAAACCAAACTATAAGAAGCAACAATTTAAACAGTAAAGATGAAATGAGATCTCGCTGAAACAATCCCATAACTGTGACTATAAATGAGCAATGTATGAAGGCCAAGACTAAAAATGCTATTTATATTTTTATTTCTTGCATGGTGATATAGACACAGCACATAGAGAATACACACGGTGTAAAACACAGCTTTTCTTTTCATAATTTCCAGTACAAGGAGATACGTGAGATATTATCTGTTTGGTTCCAGGGTATAGTAGGCATTAAATTAATGGGTTTAGGTTCCTCTTTTTCTTAGGTCATGTAGTAATTTCTGCGTACCACACTTATATACATTACCTAAATAATGTTCATGCTTGTCTAAATTCAGAAGTGGATTACTGATGACAAAATGCATGCCAGATTAAATTATACCCAAACTATATTTTTCATTTTAAAGAGATTCCAGTGAAAAAGTTTGCCTTGATACAAAGCTATGGATTGGCAAGTGCAAGCCCCATCCTGTCTTCAAGCAACCTGGTACCAGAATAGTATTTTTAATGATAAAATTCACTCCCTGCTGTCCAAATCAGCAGAGAATATTCTCTTCCCTTTTACAGCAGAAAATGCTGGGTAAACTGCCCTCATTGTGGTTGCCTACTTCCACCTAGTGACCAGAAAAGGTATATACATTATCTCTACAATAATCCAATGATTGTTTGCCACTAATGGATAAAGTTTACAAATCACAAAATTCTGCTCTTATTAATTTTCAGGTGATGGAGAACTTTTATCTTCTCACAAACAAACAGAACAGGTTGTCTTCAGCATGCTGAAAGAAATGTTACTGTACTTGTGTAATGCCTGTAGATTGCGCATCTCTTAAAGAATTCTGCATGGACTGGAAGAGTGGCCTAGAAAGAAAACAGTATGATGTTTAACAACTGAAAGTGCAAAGTCCTGCACCTTAGACAAAGTGACCAAAGAGCACAGTACAGGCTCATATCTGCTTGGCTGGGGAGCAGCCTTGCTGAAAGGGACCCCAGGGTCCTTTTGGACTACAAGCTGAACATGGGTCGGCAGTACCTTACTGCAGCAAATCAGATCCTGGGCTGCATCTGAAGGGGTATTATTAGCAGAGATAGAGACATGATCATCCCACTCTACTCAACACTTATCAGGCCATACCTGGAGTACTGTTTCCAGTTCTGGTTCCCAAAATTCAAAACAGACACAGAGACTAAAGAGGGTCTACAGAAGGGCCACAAAGCTAATCAAAGGTCTGGAGAACCTGCCCTATCAATCAGGAAAGACTGAAGGAGTTAGGTCTTTCTTCTGTGGGGAAGAGAAGACTCAGGGGTGGCCTTAACACAATATTCTAGTGATTATGGATGGCTACAAAGAGGACAGAGCCACATGGAAAGGACAAGGGACAATGGGTACAAGTTGCATCAGGACAGTTTTTGTCTTGATACAAAGAAGACATTTTTTGCAATGAGAACAATTGATCACTGGAACAGCCTTTCCATGGACACAGTGGATTCACCATCGTTGGAGGTTTTCAGGACATAACTGTACAGAGTGCCAGATTGTCTCATTCATCTCCCTTTTCCAGTAAAGACTGAACCAGATCCCTTTTGCTGGAAGCCAGTGACACTGTGCCAAGAAAGCACAGGCAGAATTTAGCTGTCTACAATTCTGCATCCAGTGAGAAAGGAGATATGGGAGAGTGAGAAAAAAAAAGAAGATAGGAGGAGAGGGACTGGATTAATAACCTGAGTTTTATTTAAAAGAAGAGAAATAACCACTCCTTTGAAGTCAGGAAAAGTGTTCTAAAAAGAGACAATAATTTCTGTACCTAAAATATTACCAGAAACTCCCTGGTTTAAGCAGACTGCAGATGGTAGTCACAAATGTCATCTGGAAAAACTCATGCTTCTTTAACATCCACTCATCTGTTTAGCAGAGATGCAGAAAAACCACTGGGACAGAGAGAACAGTGTGAAAAAAAGAAAAAAAAAAAAAAAAGAACAAGAAGGGAGGGAAAAATACACCATGAGCTCTTGTTTGTCCTTTTGGTCTGTAGCCTTAAGAAAAAATTACCCCTTAAACATACAGACTGAGCCCTTCCAATGAACATACAGGATGCCTTTGAGAGAGAAAAATAACTTCATTTGCACATCATGGATTGGCAGCAGACCACCAGTATTACAGCATCCAAGTGATTAGACTAGTTCTGTATGCAAGAAATCAAAGGGAAAAGATATTTCCCTACAGAATATGCCCCAAAGCTTTTCTGGCACACAGCATGCAAGGAAAGCCTCAGAAAAGTTGCAAACACAGCAAGGCTAATAACCATGCTCTATATTTAGATGTGTAGTCTTATGCATTGTGTAAGCTATGTTACCCTAAGAAAAACATGGGAAGCCCTACAATTCATATATAGCTCACTAATAAACTCCTTGTAGTTGTTCTTGCCTATCAGAAGCATATAGTTTATCTGTCATGTAGCAGCAGTAGCTACAGAGGTCAGGCCCAGATGAACAGAGCAAAAGCTACAGGCTTTACCTCTTCTCCCTTCACTACGGCATTCATGGTCTGCTTTCAGAGCAGCACTCCCATGATCAGAAGAAGTAATTAAATCAACCTAAAATTGGAAATGACTTCCTCTTGTCCCCATGCAGTCACGTAAATCTACATTCAGATCTGATCCATAGCTAAAATCTAGCCCAGAGAAGCTGCGGATGTTCCATCCCTGGAAGTGTTCAAGGCCAGGCAGGACGGGGTTTTGAGCAGTCCGGTCTAATGGAAGGTGCTCCTCCCTGTGGCAGGGGGGTGGAATTAGACGGTACCTGGAAAAATTTGTAAGTTTCTTCAACATCCACTCATCTGTTGACATCTTCAAAGTCCCTTCCAACCCAAACCATTCTATGATTCTATGAAAAGATGACAATTTGTCAAAGCTGCTGGATTTGCAGTTCCAAATTATCATACAATTAATGCTGGTGAATTGCAATTCTGAAACATCTACAGTCTAATAGACCTTAGTGAATTAATCACAGTTACATTGGTCCACCCGGTCACTAGATGATGACAGTAAGGACAAACCTCACTTGTTTATTCTCTATTACTGGAGAAGCTTTGTATTTCTATCACATACAGTTCTCATGGAGGGAGGATTCAACAATAGTTTTCTAATTTTTCACTTTTTTTCTTCAAAAATTGCTGTGTATAATTCCTTTCCCTCATATTTCTGTCAATTTATCTTTTGTGCTATTAAAAATGAAGAGAATTTTAAACAGAACAAGAATGACATATCTTCCGCCCACCCTTCTTACCAAGAGAGTTTTTAATTAGATTTCCCTGTTGCACAAAAATCACAGGCAACTTAGATAAAAATCTCTTGGAGAAAAATGCAAGATTTAAACTATTTCAGTTGTTTAAAAAATGACATGAATTAAAATTGCCTTATCCTTCTGTTACCTATACTGCACATTATTTCTCAGATACCCCTTAGAAACTACGGCATAGGTATCTCTATTGAATTTAGCATTAAACAACAGAATCATAAAATTTAGTCTACTTGCATGGAAAACCTGTAAGTTAATAAAGATTTATGTTCCAATTTGGATATTAATGTCAATATTATTAATAGTCTCAACTACTAAAAATCATCTCCTTTAGCACTCTGGATTGCTTTTAACCTGTAAGATTCCTTTGGCAGAGAAAGAAAATCCTAAAAGCAATTCAGACAATGTTTGTAACCAAATTTTGGTTAGAGCTGCCTGCTTCTCAAAAGTTGGTCATGCTTATGAAGACTTGAAGATGTTTCAGGAAGGACAAACTCCAGGGTTGCAGGATTCTTTAACACTACATTTCAGCTGCAAACCACGAAGTTATCTTACAGACCTGCCTGAGATGTCAGACTTAGCAATATGAACACAGAGAAAGAGAGATCTCAGGCCCATCATTACAACAGCTGCAATCTTTATCATCCAAACCACGGCACATTGAATTTTTTCTTACAAGGTGAGAAGATATTTAATCAAGCAGTCACAAACATCTCTAATTAAACTTTCATGTCAAACTACTTAAAAATAATCAGTCTCACTTACATTTTTCTACCAGCTGCATTTACAATGACCACATATTGCCTCAAACAGGTTGTGATATCTCTCCTTCTTCTCTGCAGTTTGCTACGGCCTTGCTTTTCAGCTGCTATTTATAGCAGATGCTCATCTGTAACTTCTCTCTTGTCTCCTTAAGGAAGCTGCAAGTTCTTCCATCATTAATGAAAATCAATCAGGCTGTTATCTCTTTCATGTACATAGAAAGCAGTTCTTCAGCAGTTCTTTTCAGAAGAAAAAGAGAAAAAAATAATGGGAAAATTATCTACCGGCTCCTACAACACATTTCCTGGAAAAATCAAATTCTGATTTAACCTCCTTCCCAAGTATAAAATTAACTGCTTCAATACACGAGTCCCTTACTAAAGAGTTTCTACTATTAAAAAAGTGCCCAGTAGAAACAGTGTTCTTGCTTTCACTGTTTAACTTAAGGCAGAACATGCCTGTGGTATACTGCTGAGGCTGGTTATGCATGCTTTTACATCAGTTCTCACTCTTAGTAACTCCATAAGAAGAACATGTGAAGTATTGGCATAACTTCCTCCTTTGAGTTTTTGGACTTTAAGTATTCTTCTTGCCAAGGTTTGTTTGCCTTCCAAGGAATAGCCATATCAAGATGGCACAGCTCAATCTAAAACAGTAAACAAGACAGCTACAGAAAGCGATTAAAGTGAGCTGGCTGTAAACACATACTCAACATATTAATGACTGAAGACAGCCTCATTCCATGTGTGTATCCTACCTGAAACAAGGTAGTGAATAGATTGAGCATGGTAAATTCCTTAAAAACCAAAGATACAATTGGGTTAACTAAATAAGGTTTTCCACATTTCCCCATGCTATTGATTTCTGTGGAATTTTCTATAAAGGAAATGCTACAAAAGAAGACTGAGCCTCTCTACTTCAAACATCATTTTCTGTCCAGTGGTATAGTTTAGGCCAGTGAAAAGAGGCAATGGGATGTGTGCTAAAATACTTTTCTTCTCCTTAAAAACACTGTTTTTTCCTTTGACGGCTCAGTTTAAAGGAAGGAAAAAGACAAGTGGGTGCCTGCTGTTGCACTGCCTTTATTATCACCAGAGCCACTGCCATAATTGCGCTTTCAATGTCTATGCCTGCCTTCACCACTGGCACTATTACTAGAATAATTATAGCAGCACTGGCTATTCTGCCTTTTTTTCCAGCCTTGTCTGTGACATGAATTTAAAGTGGTTTATTCTTCCTGCTTCCAGACAAGACCAGGCACTTCCCCACAGGGTAATAAGAGGCCCAAGCCAGCTCTTGATCTCTTCATATCATGGCCAGCCTGATGGAGGATCAAGGCAAGGCACAGGCATTCCTAAGAGTCTATCATCTTCACTGCTTATGGACCAGGCAGGGCACAGCTGAGCCAACACATTCAATTACTAGTTACTGGTGATAACATTGGAGAAATCTGCAGAGCAAGAAGGAACTAAGAGATTAATCTCAAGTTCACCATTAAGCTTGTGATGAATTGCTGGACAAAGCATTATGCCATCACCTTTCACCTAGGCTATGGGATTTCAAAGGTCTGCTTGTGCCCATATTCAAATATGAATTTGAGTAACCAGTGGCACAGTGGGAAACTGTCACTGGAAACACATCCAGCTTTCTCTGGCTAATCAGTATAGTATGACTTTATCTGTGTGCCACACAATCACAGCTTTGGTTATGTGCCCTAAAAAAACTTGAAGTCTTATTTAACTCTGTAATAAGAAATCCCTAATCCCCTCTCATCATCCTCTATCAGACAGGTATAACTCACATTTAGAATATGTAAATATCTTTATTCTTCCAAAGTTCACACCCCTTAGACTTCTACTTCTTCCAGTATGAATGAAAATGCACATAAGAAAGACTAACCCATCAAACTAGGTGAAATTTGTCTACCTTGCCAGATTTGAGTTAATAGTAAGGGCCCCATGAAATAGAACAGCTTTGGCGATAGTATCCCATAAACAGGTAATCATAAAATTGTGCCGTTTTACTGCTCAGAGGTACTAGTCTGTGAAATAGGAAAATTAATGAAACTGTCAATTTGATGTGAAAATACATGAAAAAGCATGCTAATTTGTTAATATCCTGATGCTTGCTTAGAACAAAAAAAGCAATTACTTAAAGTAATTCGAACTAATTTGAAGACTAAATGTTTTTCACTTGCTATTTGAAAGAGGAACATAAAAATAATAACACACTTTAACACTTGTGTGGGTCAGTTTTCACAAAGAATCATAGAATAGTTAGGGTTGGAAAGGATCTTAAGATAATTTAGTTCCAGACCCCCTGCCATGGGAAGGGACAGCTCCCACTAAACCATGTCACCAAAGGTTCTGTCCAGCCCAGCCTTGAACACTGCCAGTGATGGAGCATTCACAACTTCCCTGGGCAACCCATTCCAGGGCCTCATCACCCTTACTGTAAAGAACTTCTTCCTTATATCCAGTCAATCTTATATTCACCTCTGATCATGAAGAGCCAAAAAGAAACAAGGACTAATTTTATATGAAAAATCTTGTAATTTTGAAAATGAGATGGTAATTTGACTCTTGTAGTACAAAGAGCACCATTTTTTGGTTGGTTGGTTGGTAGGTAGTTTTTCCAAAGCAGGTTAAACACAGCAAAGGACAGGTGCTTCCCCCTCATCCCCCACCCCGAGAAAATGGATATACAGAGCATTCCATGCAGTAGATAGGCCTCTGAATTTTAATTCATATTTAAGATTTAGGGAAGCTTCTTGCTAATTCACCTTTTTTGCGTTGCTTTGCTTTGTTTTGTCTCTTAAAGAAGGTGAAGAAGTAATTAATGTACATAAACAATGGAGAAGACAGAAAGCTCAGAAAATTACACTCAGCAATGCAAAACAAGGAAAGAGTCCTGATTCTTAAATTCAGAATGATTCAGAATAATTTAAGAGTCAGTAACTACTTCCAACTGTCTTTTGATTGCTTTTACCCTTAAAATGGCCAGGATAATTGGAAAACTATAAAGCAGCCTCCCCAGACACAAAATGAGTGGTGGAGATGGAATATGAGCAAACTACCATCTTGAGGATTATAAATTTCCAAAGTCCACTTGAAAGCTGAGGTAAACAAGGGAAGGCAACTCTCAGGGTGCTACTGAAAGCCAATGTAGAGTTTATAAAACTTAACTGGAAACCTTTAAATCCTGTAGATTAAAACTTTTAGTCCTTCTGATACTGGCATATTTTATCACAGGATTAGAACATCAAAAATGCAGAAAAAGCTATTTACACTTTTAAAGCTGCTTTCCGTCATAATCCTTCATGTTGTATCCAATAGTAGGCCTCCACTTATTTTGCCACAATCAGTGTTACTGCAATACTAACACATTTCTTCCATTATTCTCACAGACATCCTGGTAATTTTTAGGACAACCTTTAGTTCACTTTTCTTCCCTGTATGTCTCTCCAGTAGGGTCATTCCTGTTAATTCCTACTTAACTATGCTTTAATCATAGATCAGTTGAAGATAACTCTCACATACTTATAATCATAGAATCATAGAATAGTTAGGGTTGGGAAGGACCTTAAGAACATCTAGTTCCAACCCTCCTGCCATGGGCACGGACACCTCCCACGAAACCGTGCCACCCGAGACTCTGTCCAACTTGGCCTTGAACACCACCAGCAATGGAGCATTCACAACTTCCCTGGGCAACCCATTCCAGTGCCTCACCAACCTTACAGTAAAGAATTTCTTC
>JAOEHY010009361.1:0-12696 GCA_025447955.1 Psilopsiagon aurifrons
GTGAGGGTGGTGAGGCACTGGAATGGGTTGCCCAGGGAAGCTGTGAATGCTCCATCGCTGGCGGTGTTCAAGGCCAGTTTGGACAGAGCCTTGGGTGGCATGGTTTAGTGTGAGCTGTCCCTGCCCACAGTGGGGGGTTTGGAACTGGATGGTCTTAAGGTCCTTTCCAACCCTGACTATTCTATGATTCTATGAATACTTGCAGACTAAGATCCTGGTGGCTGCAATGTAAACAGTGATTCTGTGATCTGGCAACTGGGGATCAGAACTACCATGAGACAGAGGCCTGAATATGCTCTAAGAAGTGAGTGCTGCTGAAGAAAGAGTCACCAGAGCAAAGCTTCATGCAAACAAACATTCATTGGTGAACCTTTCAAATAACTGAGCAATTTTCCTTCTTTTTTTCATAGATTTTTCTGCAAAACTAGAGACAATCTGCTAAAAACTGCCTTGAACATTGGCAGAGTGTTAAGATTAAAAAAACAATTCAAAGTGAAGGGTTGGTTTTTTTCCCTGTATACTGTATGACCACATGCAATGAATAAATAAGGTATCCTCCAAATACTTCCTCCAGATTAATGCTGTAAGTATTCTTAATTTAGAATGGTCACAAATATACCTCAATCCTCAGCCCTCCCCCTTCTCCATTTCGTTCAAAAGAAGTAGAGCAGAAACACATACTTGCTGGAATACCTAGTGAGAACAGTATCTCTCAGGTGACCGCAGTAACTACCAGACAATGGATTCATAATCACTCTGTAAATAATTAAATATTCATTAAGTCTGGGAAAAAGCAGGAGAGCTTCAACAAACAAGGAAACAGGGAGTCTTATCCCAGGATACTCTACTCCCTAGTTCTCAGAGCAATCACTTGAAAGGTGGGAGAGCTGGATTCAAGACTCCGTTTTTAGTAGGGTGTGGAACTAGGCTCCTCATGCAAATGATCTGATCACTAGGAAGGATGCACTGATCACATTCCTAATGCTGCAATTACATACATATTTCCACATGGCTCAGCAAAAGAAGCTAACATCCTCAGGTCTTCCCTGGTGGCAACTTAGATGACACCAGCATGGCTGGGGCCAACACTTATCTCTTGCCTCTGTCAGCTGAAGGCAAGGCAGATTCCGGTCTATAAATAAGGGAACTATGTTAGTGAGATGCTGAGTTTCAAATTATAACTCTTGCCAACAGTCTGCAGAATAAACATGTAGGCCAGTATAGGCAGTCACATAAACATACCCACAGACACCTCTGAAGTGAGACTACAGCCAAAGGGGACAACATGGCATCTGAAAGGCAAACACATGAGTTAACAGTTCTTTTACACATTTAATCCCATAGGATATTTTTCACCCTAAGCCCCTTTGAGACCATATGGAAGAGTGTGAAAACTGCTGGTGCAGCCTGAGAGCACAGACCTCCCCACTCCATCCAGCAACCACCACAGAATGACAGAGAGCTACACTGAACCAGGTGGAGGGCCAACAAGACATGTGCTTGGTATCTCCTACAACAGTCCCTCTGCCAACCCACCCCTCTCACATGCCAACCCTTTGCTATTCAGGGTGGCATGTACTGGAGGAATTACACATTGGCTCCTATTTTCATTTATCTTGCCTTTTTGATATATAAAAGGTTTTCTTGCATTATCAAACCAGTTATCAGGGACTGTCCACAAAGGTTTCCAACAGATGCTCCTACAGCCAGGCAAAAGCTGCCAAGCAAATTTTACGCCCATTAGCTACTTGATTTTTGGTAGTCAAGAGTTATTGTTGCTCTTCCACAAGCTTCTCAGTACTGCATGCCTCACTGCAGTCTATTGCAACATGCATATACTTCACTGGAATTTCTTACAAGCATAAAAGCAGTCTCTAAAGGAAAAGGTGATCCAGTTTTCCATATGTAGGTACAGTCAGCCAAAGCCACACAATTCCATATTCACTTCCCCTTGCTCTGCCATGTTAGCTGCAGCCCTGCTCAAACACAGCCTATCCTTCTTGTCCACAGTTCTGCCGTTAACATTTTCGTATTTTTCTTTGCTTAAAGTACCAGAGACACCCCCACAAGACCAGCTACCGTGCCTCCTTAGGAGGACTTTATTCAGAATAGTTACCATGATAATGCATTAAAACCTTGGCAGAAGACAAATGAAGCAGGAAGAAGTCTCAAAGGAGGGTTGGAGGAAAAACAATAAAGCCCCAACTCTCATATCACATAACCTCTCAGGCCTAGCAGAAACCTGAAAAACGAACATTTTATGCCATAGTCCCATTTTTTAGGTTCTAGCTTAAACAAGTTTGTTGACAGAGAACTTTCTGTCTAGACTCCAGAGAAGGTCAGTAACTTCAGTTAGGTAAAAAGGACAGGATGGTTAGAGATGTTCTTGGCTGTTTGTTTCTCAGTAATACCATACGGACAACTCTGTGAAGGGTAGTGTATTCTACCAACCCACATGTAAAGCTAAAGATAGCAGTGGGAGCACTGCTTAAGCAGCATGGGATTTGACCCACAACTACAATATCATGGCATCAGAAGTGGCTGGCAATTAAAGGATTACAATACAGTTGATGATAATCCGATGAGCTCAGCTGCAGATGCACACAGGCGGCTCATGGCAGGCTGCTGGGGAAGACATGGAGCTCGGTATGCATTGGCACTAGGTGCTGCCAGGCTCCTTCACAGCACCTTTGAGGAGAAGAGCACCTAGTAGGTGGGCACATGCTCCCTCATCTCTCCTGCACAGAGGACCTTCTCCTGCTCTGCACGTGGTTGACGCTTCAATGCAACAGTATCTGAGGAGATAATGCTCTTGTTTTATTTTCTGACATAACATCAAGAATCTCACTAACTTTATGCAGTTACTTGGAAATTACATTAAGGCACAAATATATGAAGGCAGCCTTAAAGAAAGGCATATAATGCACACAACCCTATTACTTCAGGTCTTAATCTCAAGTACCCTGTTGGGCAGCAAAGACAGCATAATTGCCAAGCTCTTAAATCAGGCTCCTCACCTAATTCAAGTTCTCAAACACACCAGCTATCCCTTTGCAACACAAAACAAACAAGCTACATTTCCATTACACAGGTGATTCTTCATGGAGCTGATACTATTTATGCCAAGAATGCAGAGATGTCAATTTGCAGAAGGCACCTATGAACAGAAGTTTATATACTTACATTTCTAGTAATCATCAAATTAGTGCTTTGCAAGAGGAAGAGCATGCTGTGCCATCTAAACACAACAACTTTGGTGTGTTAAGTATCCCATAATGAGGGTGAGAACTTTTTTTTCTTTTTAGTGTATCTTTTGATATACTTTGACATATCTTTTGATTTTGCATAAGTACTACCAAGGAGTAAGATTAACTTTATGCCTATCAACTTAGTCACAGCATGTTTTGGCACAGAAGCGTGTACTGCAGCATATCTAGGAAGCAAGAACAATGACCAGAGGCACCTGACAGCTGTCTGATGCAGCACCCTGAACTATCACGAATGTAAAGCTTTCAAGGAAAGGGACTGTGTGGATCATCAAGTCCACTCTCCTGTTACCACATGCAATCCTATCTTACAATCTTTTCTATACTGGACAGTCAGCATCTTCAAAAAAAGAAAAAAACCAGTAATGACAAAAGGCTGAAGTTTGGGTTGGGGTTTTGGGTTTTTTTTTTTTCCTCCAGCAGGAAAAACAGAATAATAGATCTTATTTCATAATAATAACAACCCAACAGTGACTTACGATCCATTCAATTTCTCTATTGCTTTCTAAAACAATAACTTAATCTGTTGAGTTCAAAAGTTTCGGTTCAAATGCATGCTCACGTTGGCACTGAATGAATACTTACTTTATCTTACTTCTGACCTAGCTCTTCAGATTGTTTATCCTCTCCTGTTAAAAAAGAGTCAGAGGGGAAAAGCAGAGAACAGCAAGGCTCGAAAGACGACAGGTTGTTAAAAGAACAGAGCTGTACAAGAATTATCACTGAATCTTATTAGACTTCTGCTGTACTCTGTACTTTGTAAACATGAGCAGATTCCTCTGATCTTCAGGAAGCAGATACCCTGGAACTGGCTAAAAAAGTAAAGAGTGGTTTCTTTTACCTTATGAAAGAATGCATACTGGAAAGTGAAAGGGGATCAGCACACCTCCTTATTTAGTTTAACACACAGCCAGAACAAAGCCATAAGTGTGAACCAATCCACTCCTGACACCTTGGAAGAAACAAGTCAAAGCAGCATTTTGAAGACTCCGAACACAAGACAGCATCAACACACTGCTAGCAGATCCTACACGTGAAGAAATTCAGATGAGTAAGCACTGAATCAGTTAAGGAGTCTGGACAATCCATTTACCTGAATCTGAAGTAGTCAGTTGTATTTCCCACAGCAGCTAATTATGTAAAGGGTTACAATCACTACTTCCTGAAAGTCATCATCCAGTAAGCCAGCTGCATTTGCTTTTTATTCCCAATAAAATTAACAAGAAATACTATACCATAAGTGCTTTAATTACATTTTTTGTAACTTCTGCTTCACAATAAAAAATGATTTTATGTCTACTGTATTGAGAATGTTTTGGTTAATATGCTAATATAGCTCTCTTGCCTGCTTGTCAGCACTTCTACATATGTTATGGGAAGTCTCAGGAGGTTGCAACTGAAACTCAAACAGGCTTTATTGGTCAATAAGACATAACAAAGTTAACAGGGGTATTCTAACTGATGAATCCATAATCAGACTTCTAAGCAAGTTCACAGCATCACAGAATGGTTTGGGTTGGAAAGGACATTAAGATCACCTGGTTCCAACCCTGCTGCCATGGGCAGGGACGTTACCTCACACTTTCTTCCCTTCTTGCCACTCTGCAATTTAAAGCAACCCTCCCAGATGCTATGATCAAGGTAAATGAAGATCAAGTACCAACATACCTTTGAAGGGATGTCATTAAAACCAGATCAACTGCACTGCCCTGCAGTGGACAGAGTTAGAAGATAATGACGTAGGTCATCCTTAACTCATTTCACAGGTATGATTATTACAGAGCCACATTATACACCATAAGCTTTCTCCATGGCATTTTCTAAGGGCATTTAGTGGTTTTGCTGATGCTTTTTTCCTACATATTTTTCTGATGCAGGAGGTTGGCTCCTTTTCTTGACCAAACGTTTCAAGTGGAAGACTATGAAGAGCACCTTCTCTTCCTACCTGCAACATCTACCGCATTAATATGCACCCAAATTGGTGCATGGTGGGATTATTTTATTGTGCCAACCATAAACTAAGTGTTTTTTCCTTCTAGAAAAGACAAACTCTTCATTATAATGTCTGCACTCACTGACTAGCCATGAGCAATACAGTAATGACCATGGCCATGCCCATATACAATCCACTTCTTGGAAACAGAATGTTAGGTTTGCTTGTGGTTATTTTCAAAACATTCTTCATTTCCCATAAATCTCTGGAGTTATCAAACAGTCACCTCCAGGTAAAACCCAGGTTTCCAGTGGGTTGTATAATGCAAGACTGAATACTGCATCTTGAAATTCAGACGGGTGTATGCCTGAGAAACAGTGACAAGAAGAGAGAAGAAGGAAGGGCACACTGAAGAGATTTTCCTTGTTCAGTTACTAAGCTGTAGTTTTGCCTGGAAAAGATAGATTAGTGGGCAGAGCATAAGTAAAACATAATACACCACCTTTAGCATACCTATAGCTGGCTATAACAGACTCGTGACACACTTCTGCGTCTAACAGAAGATAACTTCCACAAGCTGCAAAACCCAGTAGATTCCTCAGGAAGCAGTGCCTCAGGATTACCACTCCCGTTACAACAGATCAAAGTGAACTGTTTGTCCTAGAGCACTCCCCCAGGACCAAGCCACCACACAAACTGCCCTAACAGCCTGCAGTGTTTAAGGCTTGGAAACAAAGGAAAAAGAGCAGCGATAACCAACTCCTTTGGTTTTGGTGCCAGATATAGTCTTGGTAATGTAAAACGCACGCAGCAAGCAGTCTTCCTGTGCAGACAGCTCTGCCTCTTACCCAGAAGATGATCCCATGCTCTCAGAAATGGCTCTATGTGCTTCAGACCAAATATCTGCTACTGCAGAGCCTACCAGGCTCATCCTTGTTAGTGTTTATACCAGCAGCAACACCAGCAATTGTGCCTTCAACCCTGCCTCCAGTTTTCAGCTGTTGCTCATCCTCTTCGTGTACGTGCATACATACACACATACCCCCACAATCTCCTGGACTCGGGGTGCTAGGCACAGTGCCCGAGAGACAAGAAGCGGGAAAGGAAAAGACACAAAGTGACTTCAGGCAGAACAAGCTATTCATGACTCACAGTTCCCAGTCTGCCAGCTGAGAGCAAGGTCAGCCAGCCTTGCCTTGGAGATGGCCAGCACTTAATGGCATCAGCCCAGACAGCTCAGAGCAGACAGCACAGGGGAGTCCCAGGGAAGGTGAACAGGTAACTGGCAAGGTGGCAGAAGCCGGTCACAGAGGAAATGCTGCCACGAAACCAAAACCTGCAGGAAGCACAAGGAGCAGCACATGTGATGCAAAGGAGCCCTGGTACGCATTTAGACTAATCACTCACACAAAAACAAACCCCCACACTCCAAAGCCTATTTTGGCCCATGAAAGCCAAGGAGCAAGAGTAGATTAGGCTCTAATAGGGATTAATACAAGTTAAGATAGCACTGATTTTCACTAGGGAGACCAGAAAGGTTTGGGATGGGGTAGAGTGACAGCTAGATGCAGCAGGGGCTTGGGAAAAAGGTTAAGGGAAGAACAAATACCACAGGAGCTTCCACTGATACCTGCCTAGCTCCATTTGTGCTCTTCCCCACGTCCAGCCCTCTCCAAAACAGAGATTAGACATGCTGCACTGTCAAGTCATGGTCAGTGATTTTAATAGGCTGTGTAACGGTCAGCAGGGGATTTCTTATCCAGTCTCAACAGCACTGACCCACTTTTTTCCAGTGCTACCATCCATCACTTCTGACTGACAAGGAGACCAGTTTTAACACTAGGCAAAAATCTAACCCAAGCAAAGTTTGAGGCAGAGAATGAGATGAAATTCAGATGTCATTCTGTCTCACTGCAGCCATTTCAAAGCTATAAGTTTCATTTTATTAGCAACAAGGACTTCAGTTCATAAAAATGTGACCAATAAAAGATAATGGCAGGAAATTAAATGAACCTTAGCATGATTTAGGGCATTGCTCTGCAATAGCAAAACTGCACAGAAAGTATGCTTGGAAAAGCAAAATAGCCCCAAAGAAGAGATCATAAAAGGATCCAAACTGCTTCAGAGAGTTAAAGTTTTCTTAGAAACTAACAAAAGAAGTCCAGGTGTGCACAAGACATACACATTGAGCAAGCTTTATGAATGACATATTGCCAGAAAGAAATTCTGGTCAGACAATCCATTCATTGCTCACCCTTTCACGTGTGCTATGGCAATTATGCCTTTATTCGCCTTTAAATTCAAGCAAAATAATAAAACCTAGTTTCACTGCAGTACTGGGAGACACCAGCTGCAGTGTGCGGTCAAACCAAGGCAAAAAGTCTGCTTTCCTGACTGTTGGCCCCATTTCCAAAATGGTACCAAGAAAAGGCACTTTTTCCCCCCTCTAATTATATAGCAATATAGAGGCCAAAAGCTCTGAAGTTCCTCAGTGCTGACCTTTGGGAAGCCGGCTATTTGTAGGGCACCCCTCACCCCCCAAATAATATGATGCACACAGTACTGAACTAAAACAAGTTCCTTAGTTTTCATTCCAAGAAAGCCATGAGAAGAGCAAGAGCACTGAATAAGTACTGCAAAATAATGAGATTGTTCAGTTCATGACTGAACTATCTAAACCTGCAGACACCCCCTCTCGCCACATAGCCAAGGACAAACTCATTAACATCTACCCAGACAACTGAAGTTTGTGCTCTGAAGGGAAGGAGCAGAGAGCAGGAAGAAAGTATTGGGGGGGAAAGGTAATTAAGAATCCTTCATTAGCCTGACTCTCAAACAACATGTAACTCCAGCTGAAAAACAACACGGAGAACAATACCCTTTCTGTCTAAGACAAAACTCATTATGGTCAAGCTCTTTGATCAGAAAAATTCCTACCAAACCTCACTTGATAAACTTGAACTTTGGAAACTGGCAACCGTTCCATCAGGACTTTTTGAAATGAACCTCCACAATTCTGGTATCATACAAGGCACCAAGGTTCGCACTAGGAAGGTTTTTGTTTCAAGATACTTGTAAGTTTACTATAATGTCAACCCAATTTGTATTTCAGAACTTGCCCTTTCCTCAGAGAGGTTTCTGCTGGTGGCGGCAGCTTAATTCCAGGTTGCTTAAATCTGAAGTTGAAATTCAGCTTCACAAATTAGAGTTGTTGTTTCCCATAAAAAAATCAATTCAGCGGTGTAATACAGCGGTAGCAAGTTTTTCTGGTGGAAAACACAAGTATTTTATTCTGAAGACCATGCAAACAGTGATCTTAGGGAAGTGCCTCCCTTCACAAAGCTACTTTTGGGCTTATATTTCCACTCAGTCACTTCCAACTGGAAAATGAAGGTGGAAAAAGGAAGCATCTAAATAGCACTTCCCTCAGTCCTTTGCAGCTGGAGGTGTAGTTGCTTGGAAGGCCAAGAGATTGTTGAGCTGGAAGGATCCTCAACAGTTCAAACCATACAAAGGAACTCACTGAATAGACAGGCCCAGATAATCAGTCAGCACAATGCTGACCCATCCACAGCATATGTCTCCTGCGCACAGAAGGCCAATTACAAGTCTTAAGAAGGTAAGCATGCCAGTTTTACACTTGAATGATGAAAGCTATTGAGTGGCATACCCTGTCCTCTGCTACTACTACACATTTCTTCTTCAGAGAGAAGGTATTCAAGATCTCACTAGCTCACCCTCCACCATACCTGAGATACCCACATGGCCATCAGAGGATGCTCCAGTATTTGTTCACTACTGCGGATTGCTCAATAACTTTATCAACAGACACTAGTTGATGTTATCAGCAGCACCAAGGAGCAACTGGTCATCAGAATACAAAAGGCAGGATAATTATAGGCTATTATACTCAATTGAGCTTTGAGTTAAGGAATGCTGCAAATAAATCTAAGAGAGGTCATGCATTAGAAAGTTAATATTCAGCTCTCTTCTATACCACCAGTCTGCTGCTCATTTAAACAGGATTTCTTTCACTTCCTAGCTCTAGTTGTATCCCTCACCCCAGTTACAAGTTTGGTAGGAAACCTACCTTTCTAATGACTTCAGAGAGCCTATACAATCATCACATTCTTCAAAAGAAACCCCCCACACAATTGATAATCTGGATGAACCAGGATATTTTAAGAAGCCATTCTACTCTGTAATCCAGTACCATCTGCAGAAAGTCTACGAGGCACATTGCCCCAGCCATTTTAAAAAGAATATAAGGTGCTCCCCAGAACTGTCAAAATGTTCTTGAATAAACAAACTCTTGATGTCTTCCCTAAAGCTTTTGATTCAGAAAGTGAAATGCTGCCAAGAAGTAGGTGCTTCAGCAAAATTAGCAAGTAACAAGTTCATGCTGGAACTGAAGTATACCAAGGTAGCTCACTTTCAATGAATAAGAGCTACTGAACCAAGCAATACTCCCAACGTGCCTTTACATCTATAAATTGATGTATCATTACATCTATACATATATATCTTTTACATCTATATATATATCTTCATATACATCTACATATATATCTTTACATCTATAAATGATGTATCATTACATCGTTACATCACCCAAAACAATGGGTAATTCCCCACTCAGATCTAACTTTAGCATTTAGACATCCTTAAAAAATACCTTCTGCTTTCTCTATGCTGTTCCTTTCCTCTACAACAGGGATAGTCCTCTACAGAAGTCAGTCTGAATAACAGGGATGTTGCAAAAAACACGTGCAATAAGATGTTCTATCCAGCAAGTTAGAAGCACCTTGTCCACTTCAGCTTGACAAACAGGTGACATCTGCAGCCTTCCTACTGTTTCTGTATGAGCTCTCTAATGGAACAGCCAATCCACTGATATTGCAAAAAGTTCAAGGAGAAGATGTCAGTTCACACCACCCAGGAACCAGGTAGAACAACTAACATCTGTTACTGCTTCCTATTTGAGGACTTAAGAGCAGAAAAGCTATGTGAAGAATGGCACTGTTAAATCCTCATTTCCAAATATGGCACCATATACATAGCCCACAGGACATGTAAATTAGAGGCCCTTCTTTCTCCAGTATCAATATTCAGACATCTTACAACAGGATTTACAAATGCGAACATCAGTAGTATCGTTTCTGAATTGCTAACACTGGTGTTCAGAATGCTGGGCTCTAGAATGCTGGGCTCAATGCAATTTCATAACAAGGTAATGGCTATATGTGGTATTAACACTCATTTGCATGCACCTGTCCAGAGGACCTCAAATGGCCAGCCTGGTGACAAACTGTCCACATCCTTCAGGCCACTGAATTCTCAGCAGTGAGAAATGAGCTAGCTATTGCCAACACCAGGAATCATAAACAGCAAAAGCTTTTTGGCCACACCCTGTTTCCTATCCTAATGTATGAAATATTAAGCAGTATATAGGGACCTAGTTTTCCTGCATAGCCTTGGAGTTACCTTGCTGGCTAATTAGGACTGCTTTCTTAGCCCTTGAACCCCCCCAGTATTCAAACAGATTTTCCAGTTACCACACGATGCTATTGGTACTGTTATAGTACCACTCAGCTATCACCAAGCAGAATTATATCTCAGCACAGACAGCTCTTGCCACCAGGAATACAATTGTAGTGACACTGGTTAAAGCAAAAGCATCTCTGGCTACAATTTCCAGCCCAGAATACTTTTTCAAACAGCTGCTGATCAACAATTCAGGCGAGACAGTTGAAACCAGACTTCACACACCCCAGACTACCACAAAGGAGCAAAGCAAGTCAAAATTGCTACTAAGCCATGTTTACAAATGCCACTTCCCTCTGCAATTATAATGGGAGACCATGACACTAAAGGAGAGCTGAGTTATCAGAGCTCCTTTCTACCTTAATTTTTGTTGTTTGTGAAATGATCCAATATATGTAGCTGAAGGGCATGGCATTTTTCCTTCATTACTCAAAAGAACAGCTTATATAGCAACCAGCTGTAGTTAATAAAGGCTGAGACTGTAACAATCACGTTAGGAGGAAGTAAAGAACAGTCTGCAGAGAGCTGAAGATCTTGAACAGTTTTTCTGCTCAGTGATCAAGGCAAATCTGCACCATCTCCACAGAGAGGCAGAAGCATCAATCCTCCAAGGGCTCGATGGCAGTGAATCCACCAGCTACGTGAGAGCTGCCTCAGCCCTGCCCATGTCAAGCAGACACTTGAAGCATGGCCTACCTGCCAGCTCAGAAAAGATCCCTCACTGCCCACCAACCTGGCAGGTCTTTTCTTTTAAGCCTAAATCCCTTCCTGGACCCAGAACGACTTTCATTGGCGAGATGTATTTTTCACAAAAAGTTAAGCTCAGAAAGAAGACAACTCAAAAACTCTTTCCTTTTAAGAGCAAACAGAAAATGCAACGAAACTCCAAGAATTGTCTTGAGAATTTGATCTTGCAGGATCAAGAGGAAAATTACTGCGCAGTTACAGAAAGTCAACAAACATTCCTCCCACCCTGTTTCAGACACCTTCAGTCTGAAGGTCCCCAGCCCTTGCCTGCATGGGACAGGAGGGCTCCTGGAGCCCGCGGGCATGGGGACACACTCCTGCACATCGGAGACTGCAGGCAGCATCAAGGAAGTTCCACCCCAGGTATATAGACAAATGTGTGTCCACACCCACATCATTTTAATAGAGTTCAGACATCGCATAGCTTTTTAAATGCTGCATTTCAGGTTTGCATCCATCTCAAAGCTCGGTTTTATTGCAATCTGTGCATTATGCAATATATTCCCCGACAGCACCCAGAAGAAAATGATGTGCACCAGGAGACCCACACCCCACCGCCCATGCCGCTACTTTCCAATCCTCTGTTCCACCCAAGAAGCTGGCAGAGGGGAAAACGCTAGGCAACGAGAGGAAACTCGAGCGTCTGGAAGCGCTGGCGGCTCAATCCAGGGTACGCCGGCGCTGCCCTTGGCACAATAGTTGGATGCAATACAACCGGGCGATGCGAGGCTGAAATACTTCCTGGGATGGCTGAAAGGGCTCATTCAACAGTCAAGGGTAATTCTTTATTAGCCGTCTTCTACAGCCCAACACAGAAACTACAACCCTGAGGGGAGGGTGGGGGACAGAGCCATGTGCTTTAAGAAAGGAGCATGGCTTACTATTGTCTCCCGACTCAGTTTAACTGCCAAGCCCTTCTCCATTCCATTTTTCATCCCCCTCCCTCGTGTCTCCGAAGTCGGCAGAGGAAGGGAGGGCGCTGCGCCGGGACACCGCCGAGCTGCCGCCCGGCACCGCCCCGAAGTTCAGGCAGCAAGGACCGACCCCCCCGGCCGGCGATGGCGGAGGGGGCGGCCGCAGCCCGGGGAAGGGGACCGGCGGGGTGCCCGTCCCGCCGCGGGGGCTCTCCCCACCTCCGCCCCGCACCCGGGAGGGGTCCCCGCTCCCCGCGCTTACCTTTCACTTGACTTTCATACTCCGCTATGA
>JAOEHY010009364.1:0-21661 GCA_025447955.1 Psilopsiagon aurifrons
TTGAATATATGCCTTTTAAGGCCTCCTCTCCCCTCCCCCCCCCCCTTTCTTAGGCAATGCTTTATTGTACCCCAAGACTTTCTCCACTTTTCTAATCAGTTTCCATTATGTCCTTTTCCTTTAAAGTCTCCCACTGTTACAGCTCCACCAGGAGCAATAATGCTGAAAACGGCAGCATAGACTGGTTACAGACTTTTAAATAGTCTTGAAATAGAGCCAAGGTGGAATAAGTCTATGGGACAGGGGGGTTAAAGCACCAGGGCTCTGACTGCAGAGCCTGCATCCGTGCTCCTGCCAAGACAGCTCTGCACACGACAACATGGAAAGTTTTAGAGCAGAGTCTAGCCTAGGGCAAGAAAAACTCCTGACCTACAGCTTTGAAGAAGGATGTTATGAACCAGGGGGCTGGATTTGGACCCCTTCAAACCAGAGGGAGACCCAAAGGCAGAGCACCACATTCCAGCAGACCAGTGCTCAACACAGAGTCCTCCCTATTACTCCCCCCCCACAAGGAGGTTGATGCACATTTGCTTCATGCATTCACTTCTTGCTTTTATGTTCAAAGCAGAAAACCACCCCCATGCCTCACACATACATTCTGCTATCACATCCATTGAACTATTTTACCTTATCAATTAATGAACGTTTTACTTCAAATATTTCCCTCTCCAGCACATTTCCACCTCTCCAGCTCACACTCACAACCGGTAAGGCTCAGAGATGGCTGGCAATCTCATGAGACAGGCTCTCACAAGAATTTCCTGCTTCTAGTTCAGCCAGACATACTGCAACAACAGACGCTCTCGCAGTAGTTTGGCACTTCCACTCCTTGTTCAGGCCAAGGCCCAGGAATGCAAGTGAAAAAAAACCCACTTTTTAATTTCTAGCATTTTAAAATAGCTCTTCCCTCTGCTGCCGTGGGTGTCTGCTTGGCTTCCATGCTAAAAGACTGCTTCCACTGAGATTAACTGGATTTGGAAAGTACAGTGCTGAAGGTTCCACCAAAAAGAACCGCTTGGTAAGGCACCACCACAGAAAGGCATTGGAGCAGTTTACTCCAGAGAAGCAAGTGTTATGGAAAGAACAAACAACTGGCCCTTCAAGTACACTGAATTAGGTTTTCCATGAGTCCCAAGGTACTTCCAGCAAGCATTTCTATCAAGGAAATCTAGCTGGTGAAAACTCCGCACAGGAACCTCAGGCAAGACCTAAGTTCTTCCAGGTATATTCCTAAGAGTGCAATTCACGGTGGATAAAGTATTTCCATGTTTTCTGGTCTCATTGATTGAGCCTGCACTACAGCTGATCTGGACTGATCTCAGTATGACTAGTGTCTCACAGTAAATACTTCAGGTACTCGTAGGATGCTACAGCTCACACCTGTGCTTCATCATAGGGAGCATCTTTCTAGGCATCACTGCTGGGTGAACGCAATTCCCACTGACAGATCAGCTTGGGAGAAAGCCTTGCTGGAAATTCAGGATTCAGGCCACATACAGATGCACTCAGACAATTTTCCTCTTCTCATGCCAGGTCTCACGTGAACATATGCCCATGCCACTGGCATGAAGGAGCATGCTGGACACTGTGGAGAGTCCTAGCACCTTTCAAGAGGGGTGACCCTCACACCTTGTTCTAGTTGTTCACCGAAATGCAGCCTCCTGCAGCCTATGCTGATACAGCAGCAGCTGTAGCTTAAAAAACTTTCAAACACACATTTCCTACCTCCTGCATGCAATGACACTCTCCTGCCTTACTCCTCACGCTTAGCTTTCTTACAGCACCAAAACAGGGGAAGTGCAGGCAAGAACACCTTTTGTGAAAAACAAAACCCTCACTCCCAGCATACAGGCAGCTCAATTTTCAAGGATGGGTTTAGAAACAGAAGCCCAAACTTCTCAGTATAAGTGCCCATAGCTGCATTTGGCTACTAAACCACCAAACCTGGGCTTAGGAGGAAAGCCTGCTCTTCCCATTCAGGGCTTTGGCCAGGGGTCAGAGGACACATATCACAGTGCGAGGCATGTTAAAACACTTTAAGAAGATTCTGCTGCTGGTCTCATCTACCAGAGTTATCACCTATGCTGGTGTCGGCGTAGGGATGGGGTTAATACCTTGCACCAGACAGGATACGCATGACAAGGAAAGCTGGCACTGACAAAGCCACCTCCACATCCTCTGCTCCTCTGGAGTGTCTTCCCAACAAGCTAAACAAACGCATCTACTTTCTACTAGGTATAAAGGGGCAACCTACAGAAAATCTCATTACTAGAGCAGTCAACGGATATGGGAGGCTTGTCAGATGCTTTATGAATCAGCAACAAAGAAAGAGCTTTCCCAGCCCTGCAGGAGCATGTGAAAAGCAAGGCACGAAGATTAAGTGTTCTTTCAATATCCATGCTCCACATGGATTTAGCTTGTTCATAAAACTCATTGCAGGATATATTTAATATTGCTAATTATATTCATAAAATATATTGCTGTATTTAATACTATGCATGCAAGTTCTATTGTGCTATTAGCCCCACACTTTCAAAGGCATCACACTACAGTCCAAAATCTCCTAGTCAATATTAAAGCATAAGAAACAGTTTAAAACTAAAGTCATATCATCTTGATGAATGTTACATTAAGTCAGACTTTCCACTACTGAAAAACATGTTCATGAGATCAGCTCAGGGAGATGCCGCCCATTCCATGTGTTTAAATATTTAACATGACTGTCAATATGTATTCTTTAAGGATAATAAAATTAAAATGGGTTTTCAGCACATTTTGTATTGCTCCCAAGTCCAGTTTGTTACCACCATAGCACTTCATGGCAGATGTACGTATGCAGTGAATCTGCTTTCAAGAATGCAAAACAAGGCACTATCTTTAGACATGGTCCCTGGATTTACATATCTGAATAAGACCTTACACACTGTTTTATTAGCAGTCCCTTGTTTACATTCCACCCTGGAGAAATACAAACCTGTTTCTTACAACGTGTTAGGAATACTGCTGCTCTTTGAAGGGCTGCTAGATCTCTAGGAGCTCCCATTAGGCTTCTGGTTGTGTGCAGCAATCTTGTAAAGAGGGTAAGGAAACTAAGCAGAGGGGAAACTAGGTTAAAATTGGAGAAGCCTGGTGCAGAATTACAAGCATTGCCTTTGGTCCTTAAGATGAAGTGCAGACAGAGCACATTTCAACCACACAAAAGCTTTTGGTGGTTTCTGGTGGCTGCTGACATCTGTGCCAAGGTTACCCTAAGGATGGAGAAATGAGAAAGATAAAGCCACGCTTGGGAAATATCAAAGACAGGACTTGAAACTGCAAGTCCCGGGAGAGACAGGACATGCTTGCAGCACAAGAGCCCTCCTTCCCTACCCAGCAGGATGTAACACCTGCACATCCAGACTCCCACAGCCCATTTGATCAGGGCATCACTGATGGCATGGCTCCACACCAGGCTCCCAGGCAGAGGGCTGATGGCTGGGAAGACTTTTGGAAACATGGCCACCAAAGAGTGCTTACCATCCAACCCTGGCCAAGCTGTTTCTAGTCCTGTTCTTCTAAAAGCTTTCCAGCCAGCCCTGTGTGATGCACAGCTGGTTTGATGCTCTCCTGTCAGAAATAGCTTTCAGGCTGCTCATGGCATTACTTCAATAACATGGATGCCACTCCTGGCAGCCTGCCATTTCAACCCACCCAAAATCACTCCCGCTTCTGCCTTTTGCAGTTTGAACAAGACCACCAGTTCTACTTCACAAGTTTTTAGTGATTCGATTAGCTGTTAAGCAGGGGCACGGGGACAGAAAAGAGAAAGGAGTGGTGCCTTTTCCAAAAGACTCCTTGCACTCTGAAAATGAGCAACTACTTCCTATCACCAATGTTGGTATATTCAGGCTCAATCTCTATCAGGATATTCAGGCAAAGCCTGCCCATCATCTCCACAGCACAAACTGGCATGTTATCAGCTGCCAACAACTGTCCCAAAACATAGACAACCAGGGCCCATAGGAGTCTGTCCTTCCCCTGGCACCATTCTGCAAAGGCTCTTCTAGGACACTCTATTCCATAACATTAAGCCTGGCTCTCAATATACCGAACCACTGTATGCCAAGTATTCATTGCTAGGCCTTTCTATGAATAATCTTGCAAAGCTTGGATGGCAATATGTTTTCACAGCTGATGTGGAAAAGCTAGAAAAAACATTTCCCAATGTGAAATCTTTGCTTCACAAAGTGTGCACTGTTTCTTAGGGTCAGTCTGACTTGCTAAAGGGCAGGGTGGGGGAATGCTGTTATAATATTGACATGAAATACCTCTGACTGTCTTAATGGTGGAATCCTTCTTTTTTCTGCCAACTAAGACAGATTTACTGTGGCAGGGAATTAAAAAAAAATAAACCAATATCTGACCTCAGAGCACCTATATCTCATGCTAGTGATGGCCCATCTTATGCTATCAGACATCTTGATAAAGCCTGAACACAGGTTCCCCTTGCCAGGTGGGATGGAACACCATCAAGATCTCCGCAAGGTTCTTTGGGCAACTTGTGACCTTCAGGATCACAGCAAGTGACTCATAATGAGCGGACTAAACAGTTATCCGCATTACAGATTATTTATAACATACGAACAGCTTAAGTGGGTGTAAGAGACCTGTATATCCAAGCAGTCTGACTCCAACAGTGGTCAGTACTGGCAGCTTACGAACAGCAAAGTGGACTAGTGTAGAGTGCTGCTGTCACCAGTGTATTTTCCCAGCTTATTGTAAGAGGCAGTGTACATGTTTCCAAAGCCAGATATTGTGCATCTGCATCAAAGTGTTAAACAACTACTGATGGATCTCTCTTTCATTAGTTGATGCCCAGCTGTATTTTGGCCCCTGAAACATCCTGGCAATGAATCTGACAGTTCAGTTGTGCACTGCATGACAAAGTACTTCCTTCTGTTTGAATTTGCTGCCTGGTTATTATTTCTCTGGATGTCATCAAGTTTCACACTATCATTCCCAAATCATTTTCTCTGCACCATTTGAGATATTGTAGAGCTCTCCTATTTCTCCACTCCCCAAAATAACTTTGAGCTGAAGGCATTTATCTAATTAGCACCGTTCCATACAGCAGCGGTCCTATACTGCAGCAAGGTCTTCTCATCCACCTCCACCTTTTCCGCTTACACTGCTTTTCCAGATTGGGCAACCAGAACCTCACAGAGCATTTCAGGGTCCAGATGAATAATCAGTAAAAAGGGCCTTTCAGCAACAGTGGAAGAATACAGCATTTAGGAGTTCTGGAAATAATCACCTAGAAGGGACTGTCCTAACCCAGAGCCCTGTGGCCAAGGCAAGCTGGTTGCTTTACAGTGTTACAATAAGGTCACATCACAGCACAGAGAATTAGCAAACACTTGCCTTAAGGGTCATAAGAGATTGCTGTACAGGCACTAGTATTTCTATCAGAGGTTTATAACAGATACCAAGCCATGAAGTACTGCGTTAAACTTAAGTGAATACCTAATGACTAGCAATAGCCACACCATCTCTTCTCTGTACAGTCTTGGAAGAACATTAAATACTTGACATTCATCACTTTTACTTTTCTAAGCACAGTGATGACAGGCACATTCAGCTATCTGGGTAGGTGAAACTGTGAAGTACTTGTGCTGTTTGCAAAATTAACTCTGTAGGGCTGGTAAATTACTCTCACCTTTACAGAGAGGCATGGTCTGAAGTTTACTGCTAAACATGTAAAGGATTTTGAAACACACAGCATGCTATTTCTGGAGAACAGGCCAAAAACTATCTCTAAAATGCTTGTCTTTCTAGCTTGGGTTTGCATGGATATGACTATTTCCATGGCCACTAGTCTCTGACTCAAAGGACATCAACCACACTTAAGTGCAGAGACATATGCACAAGCATTAGGCTTCTTCTGTAGGACAGAGCTTTCTATGAGGTATGGGATTCAACTTCCCCGACAGCTCTCAAATTAAGCCTTAGAAAAAGAACAGAGAAATGCAAAATCCATTGCAACACTGCCGATAGCATCCAATTATGTGGCAGTCTTCTTTCAGTTTGCTTCTGTGGCCAGCTGGGACTGAGATGAGACAGATGATTTCATCTTGCCAGAGAACTCTGGTTGGCATCCAGAGCCAGAAATGGATAGCCAGTTCCTATATTATTAACGTACATAAACCTCCCAGAAACAAGTTATCACAATTATTTTTTAAAGATAGTGCCAAATACTGAGTCTCTCCTGAAATGAAAAGGAATTCTCCAAGTCTTGAGCAAGCGATTTCATAAGTACTTGTTTGGTTTTATTTTTTACTCAAAATGACGTAAAACTGGTACATTACAGTGCGGTCAACTGACTTGTATGTGATCAGTGGCCTCAGATGACTGCAAAACCCATCTCAGGTACATCTCAGCCATAAAACATGTCATTTAATTTTTCCTGAAGGAAAAAGCCTGGCTACTGCTAGAGCAGAGACTCACATTCTTAAATTAGCACCAAAGGAATCCCACTGGTTTATATATAAAGTATTTGGAGTTTTACATGAAATAATTAGGACCCTCAAACTGAAGGATGCTTGGCAAGATGCAGCATTAGGGCAACAAGTGAACCAAATAAACTTGGTATCAGAATGTGGAAAGTACAACCCTTATAAAGCCAATTGCTAGTAGAGCTTGCAAAGATTAAGGACTATCTACCCATTGGCTTATATATATAGCTACACAAACAGCAGAGGCGTGGCCTGCCACTGGGGATGCCATCCCAGCTCCTATTCTTCCTATGGAAAGTACAATACAACCCAGCAGCACTACAGCCTGGCCTCTGCATAGGAGCATGGTAGACATGACATGTCAGGACCCTGGCTTGGGAGACCAGTACACAGGGGCTACGGGAGGCCAATCTAGAGACACGAAGGGCAAGGGAGCAGCCCAGATGGAGAGACATGGAACTGGAGGAGAGTTTGCAAGTGGAAGCACATGGGAAGCGGAAGAGGGAAAATTAAGATATATGCTTCTGTGTGTGTCCTAGCACAACGCTGGGAGCAGCTGCTGTCTGTGCCATCACTACAGCATGGGAAACCTCACAGGGGACTGCGCTCTCCATACCGGAGCATCTCAGAAGCCAATAGCCAGAAACAAAGCACACAGCTCCTCTGTATCACAGTGCTCTGCTCCACCACCCTCCCGAGAAGCTGTCAGATCCCACAATTAGCAAGACAGCACTGCAGTCTACATACCAACCCCTCTCTTCTTAGAGAGTGTACAGAGCTGCAGGCTTGTAAAAAGCATAGGATTTAAAAAACACAAATGCAAAAGCCATCAGGAAGCCTACACTGGGGATGTTACAAACCCACCTTTGGATCTCAAATCCAAAATTCTAGCAGTGATTGTGCTTAGTGTCTACAATGCTTTTAAGTGAGGCTGCTACCAAAGATTTAGGTTCAATATGATAGCCTGGGCAGAAACCTCTTCGGGAAGGAGCAGGGTAACTCCAAGCCATATGTGCCAGAGCAGCCAAAAAGGCTCTTTGCACATCCTTGAGGAAATGCTTAAGGTTATTTGGAGTCTTTAACCACTTCGCATTTGCACTGAACCATAAGCCCACCAAGGGCTATTTATCACAGCTAACAGAACAGTGATTAACAAGGTACAAAAGCCAACAACAGGCTTGCACAGTAATAATCAGTGTCCACAGGAGATTAAAAATCAGGCATTTAATTTGGGTTCTGCCTTTTTTTTAAATCTTCTGGTCCCCAAATTGGATATCCCTGAGAAACTTTACACCACAATTTCATAACAAAGTCTAAATATTGCCTCTGCTAGAAAAGCATGAAATCCAAGTTGTTCCTAGACCGTCTTTAAAGACTGCTTGCAGTTCTATAGATAGAAACCAGTCACAATGAATACAGTCCACTTATATTGATCTGACTAGAAGCTACTTCCCAACATTTTCATTAAATCTACGATCAAAGAAGCAAAATTGAAAATTAAAAAAATACAGCTCTTGGCATAACCAATTCTTCCAAAGCAGAGTCCTATTAATGGAGAGTCAGAGCTACATTAGCAGCGAACTTCAAGACCAAAAAGCCACCTACCCCAACCAAGGGGCAGCACTTGAACTGCAAAGCAGGTGGAAGGCAGAGCCACAGAAAGAAATCAAACTGTGTCAGGAGGCCAAAACGTCCTTCTCATGTCTACCAATGTTACCATTGCATAGGCTCATGATGTAAATCTACCTGAAAATGTCCAAATGATTGTGAGGTTTCTTTTTAGACTTCTCAATACTGTTGAAGAGCAAACTTAAGTACTTTTTGAGGAGCTTTTCTCCTCTACTGCATGCTTTTTAGTTAATTTATATGCCAATACAAAAACCTGAAAATGAAAGCCAATGAAATATATTACAGAAAACACTGATGCAAATTCTGACAAGAGTTACCTAGCTACCCATGATGAGCATCCCCTATTTGCTCCCACAGAAAAACTCCAAGTGACACACACTTCGTGGAAGAACATTACACTTGGTTCTGCAAAAAGACAATCAAAACCCACATTAAAACTGGTTATACATCTTATCCAATGTCTGGCTGGCATTTCTCAACTTGTTTTCAGCATAACTGAAAACAACACATAGACAATACCTTGCATGCTTTCATTCCAATTCTGAGGTTAGACTGGGAGGATGGTGAAAAGGATAGGCTAAAGGAGCATGTATATGGCACAGTGTATAATAGGGAACATAAGAAAACACAATCAGGCAAGAGGCTGGAAAGGTACTTAGTGCCATTGCTAATTTTTGCCAATCTTCACAAAGTTTTTGCTCATGTCAACCCACCCACTATTTAAGCTCTAAACAATGACACAGAGGTAGTAACTTCTGTGCTTTATCATGAGCTTCCTAGGCAGCACACCAAAGTTAAATGGTAAAGCACAATAAAGACATGTAGAGGGGGCAGTGTAAATGTACAAGACCAACACAATTTGTTGTAACAGTTTTAAGAGCTATGAGTTATTTAAAGTGGTAATAAAATGTGTAATTTCTTGCCCCTCTAGTAATCAGCAAGTGTTAATCCTCCATGGAAATGAGAGATGTTTGCCAGTTGTCCCCAGTGTGTCTTGGGGGAATGGGAAATAACCATACTCTTTGGTGGAAGTACTTTCTTGGTAACAGAGGAAGAAACTTCATTGATCTCTTCTGCAGCAGCTCCTGAAGCTTCCCCAGCACCAGCTATTCTCCCTTCCTTGCACAGCAGCAGAGGCCAGATCACTGTGGGTGCATTTTGCTGAGCTTTTCGGTTTCCATCTATCTGCATAAGCACAAAAGTGTTGGAAACGCTGTTTTGTGCTATCCCAAGCACATAAAGACAACTTAGGCAACAAGAGCAATGTGCTGATGAGGGCTCTTCTCAGCAACTAACTGCTGTGTTCAGAAGGTGACCTGAAGAGTTTATACTAGAGGAATAAACAATTGAGAACACACTGCTGGAACAAAAGGTGCTGGAACTGGCAATCTTATCAGCGATCACAACATTTCCATTGGAGTTACTCAACTTGAGCATCAAGCACACTGATGACTGCACACAGCTCAGCAGAACACCATCTTATCCACATTAGCAATCTACCTCTGGCTTACTTCAAAAGCCTTTAACCTTCCTGCCAAACCCAACACTCAAGAAACTATGAATTTTAAAGTAAGTTCAGGAGTTGGTAACACAGAAACATAATACCTCGGACTAAGGCTGACTCTTGCAAGCAAATCATTAGATGCATGACTAATTGTTCTACTTTACTAAAAAAATACTGGGCTCTTTCCAAGTTCTGACTGACCATGACCAAATTTAATCCAACTCTCTATTTTCTCCCTACAATAGCTTGAAGCAAGAACAGACAAAACCTCAGGTTTTATTTTGGTTTGCTCCAGAGTATCAATAAAAATGTCCAGTTGCACTGGAGGGGTAAGAAATAGTACCTACATAAACCCAAAAGCTCAATCAATACTATTGCAAACTGCTGCAGAAATCTGCCTGCTCCATACAGTGTTACAGTAATAGACGACAAGCCCTCTTAATAAGGAGTCTAGTCAGTGAAAGAACACACTGCATCAGTTCTTCAATATTGCATTATGGGTTTTCAGTAGCATGAAACAGGGGAGATGAAGACAGCTCATGCATGTGGCGGACAGTTCGTAAGGCAGCATAACACACCTGAGACAGCACTGCTCCAGCTGTGCATTCAACCAGGCTGTTGTCTTTGGGAAGCACCTTGGCAGCCCCTCTGTGCCCTTCAACCTTCACTGCCTGATCAGGCTTCAGAGCATGACCTACTGCATGCCTCCTGACAGGTTTCCTGGACCCGATCCTTCCCTCTTTTAATTCTCTGCAGAAATGGTACTCTACAACCCTGCTTCCCTCATCCGCTTCCTCTGCTGCTCCTGCCCGCTCTGTACAGACATCCATTATGCAGTTGAGATCAGCAAGACAAGCCTGGCTGAGTCTTGCCTTACAGGGAGGCTTAGGTCAGGAGTGCATGCTCAGGAGCTGGGCTTTACGTTAACTGGGTTAATCCAGACATGTGCCAACTATGCTGCTAAAATATTCATGGCTGTGCACTTTCACATTACATAAAATGAGACTTCACTTTGAGAAACTGGTGCTGTAGGTAGACTGCATCCACCCTCTTTCCCTCTGTTACCCAACTGACCATGCAAGTGACAATGCATTGCAACAGCCTGGTTTACTTTCATACCAGGCTGACAAAGCCACTTGAGGTAGGAGTGCAGTTTTTCAGAGGCAGCACGAAAAAAAACGGTTTCACAGAGCTTCATCCTGATTTTCTAGCAGCAGATCCATCTGACCAAAAGCAATCCAGATTTAATACTGCCTGCTCTCTTGATCGTGAAGATTTTATGGCAGTTCAACTGACATACCTGACTCCACCTGTATCCTAACGTACAGTTGCTTTTCCACTCACAGAATAATTCACATTGGAAGGGACCTCAAGGTATTTCCAGGCCAACCTCCCACTCAAGGTAAGGCCAGCTATAAGAACAGGTTGCTCAGGGCTTTATCCAGCTGGGTCTTGAAAACCTCCAAGGATGCACAGCTTCTCCAGACCCTTGTTCCACTGCTTGGCTGTCCCCACTGGAAAAACTTCTTCTTACCCCCCATTAAAACCTCATACTTCAGTCTATGTCTGTTGTCCCTTGTCCTCCTGCCACACAACTGAAGAACCTGGCTCCACACTCTTGGTAAGATGCAGCCTGTGAGTGCCAAGTAAAGGGAGTAATCACCTCCCTCAGCCTACTGATCCTGCTCTCATTAACACAGCCCAGGATACTATTGGATTTCTTTACCACAAGGATGCACTGTTTGCTCATGGCCACTGTGCTGCCCACCATACCTCAACCCCTGTTTTTTTTCTGCAGCTCTACCCCTCACCCATCCAGTCCCACCCAAGAAACATTCCTTCCCTGGGGCAGGACTTTGCATTTGTCTTTGTTCAAGTCCACAAGGTCCCACGGTTCAGCCTCATCCTTCAGCTTGGACTTTATGGGTATGGCATCTCACCCTTGTCTCCCTCATTCCTGTCTGGGGCAGTTCACAGCTTTATACAGATGCCTCCACCTCCAATAAAGGCCACCAATAAAGCCATTTAACAGGCAGATACTAGGATAGACCCCACAGCAACTTCACTTGCCACTAGACAACAGGAATTATCCCAATGAGGAATTCAAAGACTGAATATAAACCTCAGTAAAGGCTACTGATAGCCACTCACCAGGATGAAGAGGAGGGTCAGGGGCAGGTGCTGAACTCCCTCAGCTTAGGTGGCCACAGGCCTGTGGCTGGACTACCCGCAGCTGGTACCTCCAGAACCAGGGTTGAAGGCAGCAGGAGCAAAGCATCTCTGGCTACAATAGGAAACACCCTCTTATGAAGCTACAAGAAACACTGCTGCTTCTTGGGGGGGCTCCTTCTGATACCAAAGTCATCTTGGATGTTCACCAAGAAGCCTAAGACATGCACCAAGCCCTCAACCATGGCATGCAGAGCTCCAGACAAAGTAGTCATGTACATATTTCTGCTTTCTAAAGTCTCGACTATCTTGCTGTTTTCAAAATGACGTCCTGGCACTACTCAAACAAAGCAGACTCACAAGCTAAACTCAACTGACTCGGTTACTATGCTGGGGAGGGAAGGCTACCCCAGGAGATGCCTTGAAGGGAAGAGGGACTAGGACCAGGCAGGCATCATCCCACACAAATGAGCACCTTCTCCCCCTCTCTGCAAGACACTACTGTAATGACGTTCCCAGAAGAACAAAATGTAAATAATTAAGAACTACATGTTCAGACAAGCACTACACTGCAGTGCATTGTTATAGCTTTAAGAAGACACTTGTTCAATTATTTTTCCTTTTCTACTTCAGAAGACTCAGGGGAGGGATTTGCTCCATTATCCAAGAAAACTAATGAGGTTCAAATTACTCTTCAGATCTTCTCTCCTCTTGATTCATGACTGTGCTTGGACAAGTCACCCATCAAAAGAAGTAAATCCACTCTCATAAAGGGCAAACTGTGCAAATGGCAGCAGGACTCCCAGAGCTATACACCAGTGAGTCATGGGACAGACCAGGAAAAACTCACTTGGACTCCGGCTGAGAAACAGCTGCTTCTGAGAGAGTAGCATGTGGCAAACACACTTTCCTCTGATGCCATCGCCTCTAAGAGCACTCAGATGTGCTTCAAAGGGTAAACACACATGGTACACACAAAGAAGTGCACATGTACAGGATGTGTGCAGAATCTCAGACTGCTACACTGTCAGGCAAAATTCAAGTAAGCTTCGTAACTGCTAAATGAAGGGTACTGTATCAAAAACACCAAGAAGAGACACTCGTTCATTGCACTCAATGGCCAACAGCAACTATTGCTATACTACAGCTTGCAACCCAACTCTGTCCCACAGGCACAGTATGTGCTTGTGGATCACAACATGCGTTATGGTACCACAGAGAAAATGGGAACTGGAAGAGGGTTATGTTAAAGCATGCTTACAAGGAAGGCAGACTGACAGACTAGTAGTTTTGCAGCTTCTGAGTAAGGTTTAATTTGCTACTTACAACTCATTGAGGAGATAACTGGGTGACACTTAAACATATACACTGACTGAACTAGCTTATGAATGGGCTGAGTATGTTAAGGAAGCCTCAAGAATATCTAAAGTAGGACTCCTGCAGCTGCGCATCCTTCACACCTTTCTCCAATGAGGTAGCCTGCATCCCCCATACATCCACACACCTCTCACCACGGGGCCTGCAGTGGCTGCCCAGGGAAGGCAACAGCAAATTCAAGGGCGCAGATGCTAACGCCAAGTCCACCAAAACAAACACCAGCTCTTGCACACAGGCAAGGTACAATTAGCTCAGGTACCAGTAACGCGCTGCCTGAACCCAGCTCACGTAATGAAAATGGGGCTCAGCGGGGCAGTGCTGCACCAGGGACACACAAACCCGCACAGTCCCCAGGCGATCCACCGCCCAGGACCGAGCCAGCCGCCCCGCAGGAAGGATGAGTCACAGCTCACCGTCCACTTGCTCTTAAGAGCGCAGCACCGCTCCCCGACAAGCCCCAGCCCCGCCGGGCTCTGCGGGCCGGGACGGCCGCGGGGGGCCGGCAAGAGCCGCTGCCCGGGGCCCGCCGCGAGCAGCCGCTCCGCCAGCGACAGCTGCCGCTGTTACCCCCATACACCGCTCCCGCCGGAGCTCCGGGGCGGGCCCAGGGACACGCCCGACGGCGCGGCCGCCCCAACCCCACCTGCGCGGTGCGGGTACCGCTCCCGTAGCTCAGCCGGACCGGGCCATACCGAACCGCACCGTACCTCCTTCCTGCGGCTGGGCGCGCCCGGGCGGGTGATGAGCGCCGTCTCCTCGCACACCACGGCCACATCCTCCACGAAGACGCAGTCGGGGAGGTCCTCATCGGCAGGCAGCTCCAGCACCTGCAGCCCCAGCTTGCCCCGCAGGACACCCACGTACAGCTGATGCTCCCGCTCCGCGCGGGCGAAGTCCACCTCGGGGCCCGCCGCTCTGCGCAGCGCCTGCCTGCACAGCGACTCGGGCAGCGCCCGCACCACGGCGTGCGTGCAGCGCCCGAAGGCGGCAGGGCCGCCGCCCAGCCCGGCCATGCTGCACGGCGGAGCGGGGAGGGAGCGACGGCGAAAGGGACGGGCGGCCGCGACCGCCGCCTGCCCTGGCAGCTGATAAAGCGCCGCCCGCGGCCCGGCCGCGCCCCATTGGCTCCCCACCAGGCACATTTCCATGGGGCCGCCGCCAAGCGCTCTCCCATTGGCTGGCGGCGGCGGCAGGGCCGCGCCATTGGCCGCCCCCCGCAGGGAGCCGCTTACCTGCGCGGCGGGCGGGAGCGCGGCACCTCTCGGTCAGCCCTGGAGCCCGGGCGGGCGAACCTCTGCCTGGGGCGCTTGTCCCTGGCAGGCGTTGGGGCTGACCGTGCGTGCCCCAGGGCTCCGGTACCGCAGCGCGTCTGCACGTAGTACTTTCACATGGCTGTGTATAAACACGTTATTACACTGACACCTGCGTGGAATGAGCATTTCTAGGCAGGGGTGAGGCTGCTCTTCCTGCTTGGGTATGCCTCAGGCTTGATACCTTGGCTATTTCTGGCTTCCCGGTGGCAGAACAAACAGCTTGTCTCTTTATCCGTGTGGCCAAAGGAAGAATATCCCATCATGAAAGCAGTTCAAAACACAGATCCAAATGAGACAAGCCCAGTCACACCCCAATCTCTTGTCGTGGCTTTTTACATGGCACAGCGTGTCCACCTCTTTCACTCTGCCAAAGTTGCCACCTGCATAGGGCAAAGCAGGCAGCAGTGTATGGCTCCAGGGACTGAAACAATGAACCTTTTCCACCCTTTCCCCTAAAAGAAGCCCTTACCTCTCCCCATTTCGTTTTCCCCAGGTTTTATCCTGACTTGAAGTTATCCCAAATAAAGGGCCAGCCCTTTCTGGCTCACACATCTGTCTTCCAGGCAGGAGGCAAGTGAGGCGCGGGGCACCAGACGTGCAAGGTCAGCACCAGCCCCGGGTTGCTGCTGTGGGCGCTCTCCCAGGTACCTCTGAGGTCTCCCCTCCCTGGAGCAGACAGGGAGAGAGGAGGAATACTCATTTTCCTGGCAGCTCTTCTTTCATCAGCAGGGCTCTTCCAAATGCTGCCCTGGTCATGGAGGGGATGCCAGCAGCGCACAGCTCCATGTGCCCCCTTCACTGCGCAGGCAAAACCCAGGCAGCTGCCTTTGGCAATCACAGACTTCAGCACATGTTCAGCATGTGGGAGTACATATGGTTGGGGAATAGCAAAAAGGAAATATCAAGATGTGTTTCCAAAATGGCAGTTGACTAGATTTTCACCTGCATTTTCCACAAGGTCTCCAAGTATCTGGTAAAGGCTGCCTTTACTTAAGGTGCGTAAGCACAGTTATTTGAATAATTGTCCTTCACTCAATAATGTGCAGATATTATTCTTAAACAAATGGACAGGTAATTGAGTTGCTATCATGTAGGCCATTTCAAATCCTTGAGAAACCACTATAAATGGTATCAGACTGGTATAATGCGTGGTCCTCCCACAGTTGTTAAAGCCTATTTCAACTAACTACACATTTGAGATATGGCCATTGGCACACTTTGGTTTGCTTCTTGTTAGAGTGACTTTTAGCCAGAGGGAAAAGTGCCGCTGTCTTTCTGTAGTTAAAAAATAATTGCCAGGGTTCCTATCTGAAAAGGCATTGAAAATAATTGTTCTAGCAGCCAATGGATTGGAAAGTTCTAGTTAATACAGATTTTCTTGGCATCTATAAATTCCTTACGAGTGTATAAGCGGTGGCAATTTTTAGATCTCACGGAGAGTACAAGAGTGTGTGTTCCGAGGTGTTGCCACAGTCACCTTGTACTCACCTTGTGATATGCTGGGACAGTGAGGTTTGCCCAGAGGCGTTGCCACCAGCTTAGGCTGATTTCAGGGGCCATGGCTCCTCTCTGGGAGCTGGCCGTGTATTGCTTCTGACAGCTTCCCAATACCTTTTTGTGTTGCGGGAGACAAGGCTGGAGGAAGTAGGATTCCTTTATGAGATGCCATGGTATGAGATAATGGTATGCTACGAACACAGTGTGTTTTGGAAATACAAAACATCAGCTATTTAGACAAGGCTACAGAAGTAATGACTACAGTAACAGAAAAAAACATGATCTGTATTTCCATGAAAGTATAAAACAGCACAGTTTAAATGCAAATGAAGACCTTTTGCTGACTGTGAGTGTTCTATTATTTATGTTAAACAGAAAGGCATCATTAACAATCTAGGAACAAGATGCACCTAAAGGAAAATTGTATTTATAGTAAGAATAACAAAAATTAACAAAATATCAGTGTATTCACAAATTAACATTACATACTAGAATGTGCTCACACAGTCTTGCAGGAGTGCTGTTTTAATTCATCATACGCAGTAATACAAAATGAGTCAGCTACAGTTGTATACAAAGTATTCATTGTCTACCTTGCTCTATATTGCTTGTCTACTGTAGATGCTAGACAGTGACTCTTCATCAGGGACTGTAGTGACAGGACAAGGGGTAATGGGTTCAAACTTTAACAGGGGAGGTTCAAGTTAGATGTAAGGAAGCTCTTTACTGTGAGCGTGCTGAGGCACTGGAACAGGTTGCCCAAAGAAGTGGTAAATGCTCCAACCCTGGAGTTCAGTGCCAGGTTGAACAGAGCCTTGGACAACACGGTCTAGTGCGAGGCATCCCTGCCCATGTCAGGGGGGGTTGGAACTAGATGATCTTACAGTCCTTTCCAACCCAAACCATCCTATGATTCTGTGATTCTATATCCAGTATTTTCCTGTAATTTTGTCCTGCTGGAAAGGCTAGTGTAAAAGGGCACAGATGCCACCCAGCAAAGAAAAATGTTGTGTCACACTATGGAATTCATGCACAGCAATGAAAATTATGCTTGTAACAGAAAATGGACTGCAGACCACTTCAACAGTATCACAGAAAGCTGTATATAGAAAAGAGAAAATTCTTCATACAGAAAAGGACCCAAATCCAGGTGTTTTGTGGCTGACACTACACAGAATCATCTGCTGGCAGTGACAGTGAGATAAAAATTGCTTTGCAAAATGTTCTTGGGGATGCATATGTGAATAGCGCACTCAGTTTCAGGAGAAAAGGATAGATACTGAAACTGGAGATAGGGTTTTAAAGTTATGACAGAAGTCACAGATACACTGAGTGAAATTTCAGCCATTCGGCAGTCAGTAGCAGCGTATTGGTAAGATTCTCTTTATTTTTATTTTACAGCTCTGACTTGAAAACAGTCTGCAGTTACGTAAAAAAAAAAAACACCACAAAGATGAAGGGAATAATTTCCACAAGGAAGTAGGCAAGCCAGGGACCTCAATTGTAGCAAGCGAAAGTACAGAAAACTGTGTAACAGCAAAGAGCACAGTGAAAGACTGCCTGGGAAGAACATGCAGTCCCTATACCAGGTATTCCTAAGAAGCTAGAGAAATATCTGGCTGCAAAGGCTGAACACACTTCCCATCACTTGCAGGTGCCGGGACACCACAGCTGGCTCTGAAGCTTTAATGGACATCTCACACTATTAATGAAATGCTACTTGAAACTTGAGACAGTGAGAAGCCAGGACAAGACAGCAACTGAGCCGTTCAGTCATCAGCACGTCCTGCTATGGCAATGGGAATCTGTACCAGAAAGATGGGAAGACACTGAATTTCACCTTTTAAAGGAATATGGGTTTTAGTGATTTCTTTGGCTCAATGGAAAAACATGCAACTACTGCAGAGCCAAATGTCATTATTAATAGAAGCAAGCACTGCTCTGGAGGAAATGCTCCCATTACGATCAATGGATCATCCTCTTAGTAAAGATACAGGATTAGGTCTTACTTACAGACATAAAAAAGAAAAATGTCACTTTAATAATGCTTTAGATACACAAAAAGCAACTCGGGTTTTTTCACCCAGGTAGTTGACAGAAGTTTTCAATTTCTGCTCTACTACTGTAATACAAAACTCCACAGTGATTCAGTGAATTAGTATTTATACTAAATAATTGTCTGGGTTCCTCATTTAGAGGAGTTAAAGACATTAGGCAGCAAGACACTTCACCTTACTGCATGGACAACACTGGAGTGGTTTTGCATTGCTGAACAGATTTTGCTCGCCATCTATCCTTTACATAATCATCACTCATGGAAGAGGAGACCAGCCTCTTCTGGATAGCAGAAATCGCAAGAGCACCTGCCAGCCTGTAGAGAAATCCATTTTGGAAGCAGCATTTTCCCTTGCCTGAGTGGAGCCCAAGCTATCTCATAGAGTCTTGCTAGGGTTAGATTAATCGCATATATAGTTCAGGAGAACAGAGTATTTGTTTTTTCTTCTACTGGATAATAGACGGTGTTTTCTCAGCTGGCATTTTGCATCCTCCAGAGAAAGAGGAATTTCCACGAGCTGACGGCTATGCAGTTGTTGGGAGGCCGAGCTGTCAAAGGATGATTCTTTAAAAGCTGGCTTTGGCAGCATTGTTGCTGTGGGACATGGCATCAAGGAGCCTGGACAACATGCAGAGGCGCAGGACATTCCTCACATTTATAGTCTTCCCACATGCTTTGTTACAATATGTTGCACTAGAACAATCAAGATCAATGTTTGGATTCACTTGGCTGAGCAACAGATCACTGGGGAGGGAGCTGCAGGACTCTGACTATTTACCTTATATGCTCCTACCTCCTCACCTTCACCGTGACTTAAGTCCACTTCATCCCTTCTTTCTCTACAGGGGAAAAGTCACCTGTTGAATCGTAAAAGGAGCATGGATTGGGTACCACAGATTCAGATGACCATGATTGAAAATTGTCATTTTTTTCCCCAGGCAGATTAGAACTGCCTGGAAATTTATGCTGAACTACAATAGCTGCCATCTCTCTTACAGTAAAGAATAGAAAGATGCCATTTATTTCCCTGATGGACATCGTTTCCAGAAATATGTCAGAAATGCTATGCCAGGCAGGAGAGAAAGAGGAGACAGGGCTAGGATGAGTGCTTATAAATTGTTCTTGTGGCTGCCCTGGGAAAATTAGACAATAAGACTTTACCTTCTATCAGTCAGAGTTTTTAATGAAGTATGCTGTTTTATCAGCTTGGCAAGAAAGCATCAGCTCCAGCAGTAGAAGCAGGAATGGCTCATGCCATTTGCACTTACACAGTTGCTGTTCAGTGGGTCTCATAGATCCAAAACCACCTTCTGTGAGGTGCTGCAGATGCTCCTATAGGCAGCAATAAAAGGTTTCCTGAAGGAAGGGTGTGATAAAGTCTTTGGTAAATCATAACTGTTAAACTGAGCTGCATTGATACAAAAGGAATAATGCATGTGCTGTTTTTTTCTCCTCTTCAAGTCTTCCACCAAAACTATGCCTTTATTTCCTAGAAAAAACTTTAAAAGTGTTGATTGATGCAGGTTAATATTTTCTAAACAACCCAAGTGTTTTGAAGGGTAACGGGAGTTGCATTTTAATATTTGTCCTAAGTCTCCATTCCCCTTTTCTATGGAGTCAGCTGATTGGCTGGCAGCACCCACAGGTATGACAGGCTGTCCTTACCTTTCACTGCCCCAAAAGCCCTCGCAAGCTCAGCAGTGAGATGCTATGACATTTGGCTGTAGCATTTCTTGCTTTCTTAGTTTGTGTTTCCCATTTCTTCCAGGACCTAGCTGCCTGAGAATGAATTCCCAGCCTTTCTTATCACTTAGGCATCTGTTCACTTGATTTGTACATGATTAGTGCATTTTTGGTGTTAACTTTATATGAAACTTGTTGAAGTGGAATTAGCTTTTGTATCCACAAGAAAGAGACCATGGAAAGACACATATCTCTGTATGTCTATGTACGCACACCAGCCAACAACTTTGTGGTTTCCCCCGTACGCAAGCAAAGGGCAAGCAGCTCTTTTGCCAGCTTCCTTGGCAGTAAGATTAGTGCTAGAGACAAACAGATTAATACATGACAAATGAAGCTATGAAAGATTTGTACTAGGCTTTTTTACTGAGTGTATTAATATGGTGTCCTAAGTGTCAAAGCTATAAAACATGAAAAGATACACAGATTTACTTCAGCATTAATGTTTCCAAGGCTGGTGGCAATAACTTCGGCTGTAATTGTATTCCTCACAGAATAGATGTGAAATTATCTTTTCTTCTTCAAAAGAAAAGCTGTTTGCCCCTCCATAGGGTAACAATGGGTAGGTGCTTCAACAGGAAGTGGGTAGTACACAGGGACTGACACTGGTTAGAAGGCTTGAGGAGGCAGTGGGTCATCAGTTTGTTCTATTTGAACTTATGGTGCTCCTTATCCCTTAGCTGAGAGGTTTCTGGATGCCTGTAATGCACCAGCTGAAAACGAATTAAGACACTGAGCATTTAAGGTGCAGTTTAGAAAGGGGCAGAACTCCTACTCCCCACAATTTTCCTGACAAGTACTGCCACTGCATACGGTGGGGACCAGAGGCAGCACAAGGGCACTGCCTTCACCAGATAAACCAGGAGGAGACGAGGCACCCTTCATACCACCTAACTGTTGATGCTGAGAGAATGCTGAGCTGAAGCTTCTATGTGAATTCAAGGTCTCTTTTCTGAATGTAAATAAGAAGATCAGAGTCTATCTCTGTGTATTCCTTGTTAGGACTACCCTTGTAGTGCAAAAGATTTTCCTGATGTCCACTTCAAACCTCTTAAGCTTCAGCTTCTGCCTGATTTATCCTCAGCACCTAATGAGAAGAATTTGTCTCCATTGTGTAACTGCCTTTCAAGTATCCATAGGTTGTTATTAATTCTTTCTTAGCCTTCTCTTTTCAAAACCGAACAAGCCTAGCTCCCTAAACTCCATCTATGCCATGTACTTCAGACCCCTAATCACCTTGGTTGTCCTTTGCAGCACAACATCCAATTTCTCAATGTCTCTCTTGACCCAGGAGTCCCAGGCTGGACAGAATATTCCAGATATGGTCTCACCAGTATCCATTAGAAGAAGATAATAATTACTTACCATTTACTGGCCGTGATCATCCTAGTGCAGCCCAATATGTTATTTGTAGACTGTGAAACTAGTTGGTTGGTTCCTATTTCATATGTACTTATGTGGAGTCCGTACATTTGCAAATCTCCGCAGTTCTCCTTCTTGACCTGCATGGAGTTGCTGCTTCAGTTGCACTGAAACCCAGAGCTCAGGTTTCACAGGGCCAGTCTAAATTCTTCCAGAGATCAGCATGGTTCAAAATGAAGATTACCACCTAAGCATATTCCAAGCACAAAGAGCAGAAAGGTAGATCAAACTGAATTACTGCTGTTAAAAACAACAGCAACATTCTACACATAATACAGACCTTCCTATCCTTTCCCTTGTTTAGCAGGAATTCCACCAAAAACCAGTTCCTCCCATTTAGTTCTGTGGAAATCACACAGCTGTATTCAGCTCCAGGAAAGTATGCCTAGTTACACCAGTAAAAGATCTCATCCACCTTTTCTTGTGTCATCTTGAAACTGATGGGTACAACTCTTCCTTCCCC